>JAESUZ010005131.1:0-35489 GCA_017311185.1 Proteles cristata cristata | reverse complement strand
TTTGGCCACCAAAACCATGCAACTCAGGTTTGAATAGGTTACTACAAACACATTTGATTTTTCAGGCTTAAAAAGAATTTTAATGTCTATTTATCTTTGAAAGACAGAGTCAGAGCGTGAGCATGGGAGGGGCAGAGAGAGAGACACACACAGAATCCCAAACAGGCTCTAGGCTCTGAGCTGTCAGCACACAGCCCTTTGTGGGGCTCAAGCCCATGAACTGGGAGATCATAACCTGAGCCAAAGTCAGATGCTTAACTAATTCAGCCACCCAGGTGCCTCTCAGGCTTTTTTTTTTTTTTTCTAGGTAAAATTCCCATGTAAAATTATGTAAGTTTCAGGTGTCCATTATAATTCAACATCAGTATATCTTACAAAGTGATCACCACCAAAAGTCTAGTTATTTTTGATTGTGTATATGGGATAGTAGACTCAGTTTTACTATATGCTTCTCCCTTCATTTATCTTTTTATTCCTGTAATATGATAGACACTAGCTTTTAATACCAATGTATAAATAAAAAACATCACCAGTATATTTAGTTTTTGAGAACACACTTGATAATTGCTTGTAAAGATCCTTCGCAACAGCCTGTTGGTTCTGGCAGCTGAAATTCACAGGCAGCTCTTTGTTTTCTCAGATGAGTGTGTCAGAGAGAAATTTAGCACCAAGGGAAAGGTAGGGACAGTCAAAGGAAATGCTATTAAGCAAGACATATTGTCTGGAAGTCAAGATTCATCTGGTTTTCCTCTTCTGGAGAATCTGTCTCACATTTTAATGACCCTATGGCATCCCAAAGGAGGGTAGTATCCCAGGTAACCGGGAAAAGGCTTGCAAGACCATCAAATAGATGTGTTAGGGGACTCTGTCATAGCTAATTCACTTTTGCTAAATCCTCGCAGTACTAATTTACCCAAAGGGCTTTTTCCCCTCCACATTTAAATGAAACACAATAGGAAGATGCCTCCTTTTCCATATTCTTCACAATTATGACCATTTGAAGCATCTGGTACTGTCTATTTCATATGCGGAATATGCTGAAGGTAACATTTCCCCCTGATGGAAAGCTAGACAAGAATTGCTGTAAGGAGAAAGGAGTAAAATTTTTTAAAGCTTATTTTCTTCCTCAGTGTGAACAGAGATAAATCCTTAAATACATTTTTTTTTTTCTGGAGGAAGAGCAGACTTACACAAAACCCCATTATTATGAGACATTTTCTTTTGTCTGAAAGTAACCAGATATCTCATGGCCAAATTATAGAGCAGTGACAACAGTTATTCAGTTCTAAATAACAGAGCACTGGAAGCAATGTGAAGCCGAAGCTGGAGAGAACGCAGTCATTGTCAATGACTGTGTGCCTCCTTCGAAAGACGTCCAAAGCACTCATTGCAATGAAGGCATCAGTTCAGTTTAACCTCAAAGCAGCAATGCACCTCTGAATTCTTTCTTGTTGTTTTCTTCCTCCCCCTTCCCCACACACTCCCTTTCCAATAGAGGTTTTTCTTTCCTTCTTTATTTATTTTAAGGAAATCTAAAAAATATATTTAAAGCCTTTCCTGGTAAGTATTTGAGGTCAGTGACTTGATCCCTTCCTTGTACTTTAGAAAGCACCGCTTATATCTTCAGTCCTACATAAAAATGACTAGAGAAAAAATAGAAGAGACTGTGTTACTCTATGTTCTTTGAGTTTTGATCCAGAATCACTACAAGAGTTCTATAGACCAGAGGAAATAATGAAGCACAAATGCCAATTTTACATTATAAGTTCAGAAGCCAGATCAAAAGCTATTTAAACAACCCTTCCAAAATGTATTATTATCCAAACATATCCCTCGAAGACTTTTTCTCATTTGTATGGTCGTTTCAATATTTTGCGCATTCACACCAATACCACGTGCATGTTTAGGGGTCACAAACCTGCCATCAGTGAGAATGGAGAAATGTTCCCAATCCTAAAGAGAATACATATTGATTATTTTCATTTATTCCAGGTATCTGGTGAGGTGCTAGAGAGCCAAAAATGAATGAAACATAGTCTCTACTTTGTAATATTTCACAACATACCCTATATAAATTTTGTGAGACAGTCTAGTACATACAGATATGGATAAAGGTGGTAAATACACTCGTGCACACACACATACACACACAGACACATCAACAGGAATAATGAATTCTTGCTGGATGCTGCCAGGGAGCTTGTTGTGGGCCCTGCATTGGCAGAACTTGTTGGCCAGTGGAGAAGGCTGGGGCTGGACCACTTTCCAGAAGACTGCACAGGAAAGAGTAGAGGCATGGGGGTCTGGAGACGTTCCAATCTAAGGGGAATCCAGGGGAACCAGAAAGCGACATTGGACCCTTAACCAATCCAGTTAGCAGAATGAGTATGGGTTCTGCCAGCTGACAAGGTCATCAATGGCTAGAGGACAAACGATACTATCTCAGAATTCAAGGGGTACAATGCCCAAGGACACCAATTCTTCCTTGCAGCTGTACAGGCTTGGGAAGCCTCCTCCTTACCCCATGTATTTGAGCAACATCTTATTTGCAGCAGGCAGAGGCAGAGAAAGGGCTAAATGAGAGAACGAGCCTTCCCACCTATGAGAGATGGTACTCTAAATAATAAGCTTAAACCAGAATGAGAATTTAGTTTCCCTCGAGTATATAAAAGATGAAGGCTCATAGAGGAGAACAATCAGCTTACAATAAAATATTGGAGCAACATTTTTTTCAGCACTTCTTATACCGTAGGTATGAACTGTGTTTCCAGAACATACTCACATACTCTTTCTTTCTAAAGTGTGTGTGTGTGTGTGTGTGTGTGTGTACACACACACACACACACATTTTTTTTATAGTTGACTGTTTACTTCACTTTAAATGTAATATATTCATCAAAATCCCCTTTTCAAAATTAATTTCCAGGAAAACAGTTCTTGAGAATTTCACTTCTCTCTGCATAAGTCTGTATTCTTTAAAAATAAATTATATTCTTTTATGCTTTAAAAGAAGTCAGATATTAGCAAAGATATTATGGCATGCTTACTATGTATCACTCATTAGGACAAGACCTGAATATATTTATAATCTCATTTATCATCAAAACAACCCTATTCAGGAGGTTCTGTAATTATCCTAACTTTTCTGATGAGAAGTGGGACATAAAGAATTAAAGACATCGGTTCAGTGGTGAGTTGTTAGGAAGTGATAGAGTCAGGATTTGAACTGAGGTCTGACTCTACAGTCTAAATAATTACATGTTACATGGGCTGCCTTACAGTGTATTTATCTACATTTTCTTCTGTAAAACAGGGGGACAAGCATGTGAAACAGGTAGACAAGATATTCTTTTCCCCATCTGATACTCCCAGGAGTGTGCTGGCTTTGTGCTTGTCAGTGTACTGCTTTGTAATGATTCTAAAGTCTGCGCATCTGGGTAAATTTGATCTCCCTTGATTTCATCTCCTGCAATTAGACTGTAAAGTCTAATTAGAGAGCTAGAAGAATAGCTTACAATTCATTTCTATCAATGCCTGGTGCGTATGTAGCTTCAGAGATTTCCTGGGGGAGTGGTCAGTGGCCCTCAGACATCTGATGGAGGAAAATGTGAACAAAGGTACAGTAAAAACAATCGGATAGCACAAGGAGTCATGTTTGATTTGGAACCCCTATCAATCCCAGGGAGGGTGTCATTCAAGCGTATCGATATTTTCATATTAATTAATAGTAAAGACATATTACACTGCTGTGTCACTGAGAAAACCTAGAATATCAACTTAATGAAAATGAAGTCTATTTACTTCATAATTTCTCACTTGGTAGCTAAATTAAATGGAAAACATGAATTACCTCATTTTGAAGCACTATAGCTTTCTGAAAACTGATGGTCAATCCTGGCATTAATCACATTGCTTTTCACTTTTCTTTGTTCTGTCAGCCACAGATGGGAGGTAAAATAAAGTATTCTCAAAAAGAAATGAAAAGTTTTAGGTAAAGCTTGAAGGAATAATTCATTATCAAAGGGATTATTGTTTAAAAATCTTTGAGAAGGTACAAGTGTACTAATGTTCTATTTATAGCTACACTGAAATTGGCAAGATCCTCATTCCATCCAATTTGAGGAAACACTGTAAAATAAATATGTGTATAAAGCACATATAAAGTTTCCTTATATACCTAGGAATAAAAGTTAGAAATATGATTAGAAAAGTAATCACCTATAATAGTAACAAAGTTATAAGATGAATAGGAATAAATATGCAAGATCTACATAAAGAAAACTATAAGAATTTACAGGGAGAAAATTTTTTTAAAGACTTGGAAAAATAGGGGTGCCTGGCTGGCTCTGTGAGTGGAGCATATGACTCTTGATCTTGGGGTTGTGAGTGTGAGCCCCATGTTGGCAGCAGAGTTTAAACAAAGTAACACTTGGAAAAATAGAGAAAGCATATGTTCTGGATGGAAAGTTAATATGGTAAAGTTGCCGATTGTTCCTAAATTAATAAAAAGATCTGAATGCAATCTCAACAAAAAACCCCATGGCATTTTAAAACACTTACTAAAACAGTCTGGATGAATTAAATGGGCAAGTTTAGGCAAGAAAGTTTGATAGGCTTGAAGCCGAGTTCTAAAATAGAAGAATGTAGAAGTACTACAGTTATATGGGAAGAGAAGACTCACCTACATTTACTAGAGACAGAAGGAAAGGCTTCCTGGAGGAGGTCACTCAGAAGTCCATGCTGGGCCTTGTTTTCACCCCCCATTGTAGTTCACTGGTCCCCATAGCTAGCCCTCTCTTGGTAAGGAGCAATTTCAGGGATGACTTTCCTGGCCCTAACCTAAGGAGGATTGTAAGAAATCAGCATGGCAAATTGGAAAGAACACTGACTTTGAAATAATCTGGGATTGGTTTGGAATCTGAAGTTCACAGCAGAATCCTGGGGAAATTCTGGGGAAATAGACCCTGCCAGTTTCTCTCTTTTATTCACTGAGCATTACATTTTTGCCTTCTTTACAAAATCCATTAGGTAAAATCAAAGTTATATTTTTGTTACCAATTTACAAAAACACAGAGTTACTCTGAGTAACTGTATGCTGATAGCTGTTTTTCTCTTTACAAGTTGTTGAAAGTGTCCTTAAGTTGTTTGGGGGAATATTCTTATTTCACACAGTGTTCACTGTAAGAAAAGGTTAAGTAAACTTTGCCTTGAGGAGACAGAAAACAGAATAAAGTGAGATAAGGCTCCACGTGCTGTTTTTAACTTGATTCTTCCAGGTCTACAAAATGGTATAATACTATCCGCCTTCTTTGCCTGAGCTGCCCCACTGTCTTCACAGAGGGAAAGCTGCACAAAGGATCCTGGGAGTTGCTCAGGTCAAACAACCTCTTGTGAAGTCACAGATTTTTTTCTCTGTTCCTCTTTCACCAATTTCTCCTGAGAGTTGGATGCTTAACTGAGCCACCCAGGTGCCCTGAGAGACAGCTTTTTAAGGGTATATGGAATCCTTTTCTTCAGAACTTTCAACAGTACCGCTGACTGACTATGTGACTCTGAGTAAGGATGGGAGAATTGATGGCTACCTTGTTGGTTGGTAGAATTAGCAAGCAGGGTTGGCTATTACGATTCCTTGGAAAGTAAATCATAATTATGGATGGTTGAACTTCATTTTACATTCCTGTGATGTAGCTTCATCAAATAATTCTTCTAAGATGCTAGTGGATCTACTGTGAAATGTTGGGGACTAGGAAAAATAAGTTCTCTGACGGCAGTCCTCTTCCAAGTGGGTCTCTGCAATGTTTGCACGCATTCAAGTTTGTAAGAACCTTACATCACCCTAACAGAGATACTCACAACCAGAAGATCTTACCAAGTATCTGGGCAAAGGCAGTGGTCAACAAAACTGAAAACTGACTGGAAAAGTCACTTCTCTCTGACATATTTTCCTTTTACTTTTTAAAGATAATAGAAGGCTGAAGGTCTCAATTCTAGCAAATGTATTTATTCCTTCCAAAAATTTAATAACTTAAAAACATACTGCAAATTATCTTTTAAAGACTATCACAGATAGGACTTTCTGGAAGGCACATTCCAAATCTACCTAAATTTCATTCATTTGGGGGTTTGACTCCCTAACTGGATGCCGTACATCTCTCTGCATCCTCCTTTGCCCCAGTTACTGCTGTTAATGGCTCGCAGCTGTCCCCTGTTCAAGAGCCCCCCCTACGCCCAAATGACTTACTGATGGAACTGGTGGAGAGTACACAAAGGGCCAGCTATCCTTGCCTCCCGGTAGGATCATTTCTGTGGTGTATTCTCACTGCAGAGTTCCCCATGGGATCAGTCTGAAGTATATCCCCAGTTGAGACCACATCATTGCTTAGCTTTTGTTTGCTATCCTATCTTGCTCCCCTAACTTCTTTGCTCCTGAGAATGCTCCCTCAGTAAGCAATATGCATGCACCCGAATCTGTGTCACAAGCTCTGCTCCTGGCAAACCCCACCCATGACAACGTCACACAGTACACTAGCCTGTACCTTGCAGTTATGTGAGGAAATGAGGAAGAATCTGAAGAAAAGAAAGTGGACTTGATGAACATCAAAGTGGTTTGCAAGAGAAATGGAGAGTAAAATGACTGGAGTGATGTTTCTCAAAAGTTCTGGTACTCATTAAAGATACATATCCCTGTGTCTCATTCAGACTTACTAAATCAGAATATCCAAAGGAGGGGCTCGAGAAGCTGTAGGTTTAAAAAATACTCCAGGGGATTCTTATCATCAGTAAATTTGGAACATGCTGAACTATAACAGACTGGGGGAAGCCATCTTTTTCCTGTACAGGGCTGGACAGCCAAAGACAGTACACAGACTGGATTTGGCCAAAGGGTCCCTTTGCCGACCCTTGTACGAGAGCATGGGGGCATAAAAGTGGTCTGTTGCTCTCTAATAATCTGACTGCTGAAGTTTGGTGCTACTCTCTCTTTGGAAAGTTGCTTACATAATGTTCATTAGGCAAAAGACTGTCTGTGAAGTGGAGAAACATTTCCATTTTTCTAACCTCATTTTCTATCCTTGAATGTCACTGGCCTTGCCATGAGGTAGTTTAAACACACATTTCAGAGGGGGGAGAGTTTCAAGAGGCCAGGTCTGCTATTCTTTCATGCTGATTCATAATATTGCCAGAGGCCATTCCATCAGGACAGATTTCAGCTAATGCAAGGAGAGATGTAGACCGCTTTCATTCTTTTGTGTGTGTGCATGCCCGGGCTGCATCTCTGGCACTAAATATGGAAAATGAAACTTGTGGATTTCTGTAACATTTACTCTGGATAGGTATGAGGTTACGTGCATCTTCTCTCTGTTGTCTTAACGTTGTGTATTCCTCTTTAGGGAGACTTATTAATAGGCTGCCCTTTGTTCATGAGACTTTATATTCCTCTTTACAAATCATGTGCTGTTTTTATCTCAATGGAAAATTTCAGTGCTTGGCATAGATGTACTACAAAATAAATAATTTTACATTCAAATCAGTTCTCTTTAATTAGGTCTGTGAATTTTATCACCACACATTAGAACACACTGGATAGAACTCTGTTCAATCCAGGTAACTCACGTTCATCTTTAGGTGACCCTGAGAACGGCATAAAACAAATGCTCAGCTCTGCAGCCAGACTATTTACCATCAGGCTGTGACTCTGGCTACTTGGAATACATTTAATTCACATAAAAAATAATAGTGACAGCTTTCTCATTAAATTGACTTTAGCCTCTGAACTCTGGTCCCACATATGTTTATTCTGAAGATTGCTGCTTGTCAGCAGATTTGTTACCTGCCGCATTGCTCCTCAGAGGCATTTCAACAAGGCTTGGAACTCTTTCAGGTCTGTCTACAGGATAGATTTTCAGGAAACCTCGGGTTTACCTTACATTTAGCACTTGTGATATTTGAGAAATTGAGTGTTTAATAAACTCAATTAAAATTCCCATTGGGTGGAGCAGGATTGATGGTTGTCTGGTGGGAGGCCACTATATATGACTGAGATGATTACGAACATTCGTCTTCAGGAACCGTGTGTGTGTGTGTGTGTGTGTGTGTGTATTCTTCATGCTGAATCCCCAAACTTTTTCTTATGAGGTCCAACCTACATTCTGTGGTCCTGGGTTGAAATGGCTGAAGACTATCTTTCCTTGATTTTATCAGTTCCCTGTGGCTCACCACCCTGATCTCTACTATAGGATTGAGGCATCTATTTCTCCAGCAGCTGAAACAACTGGCCAATGATACCTTACAGTGGAGTCTCTCCTTGAGCATCCCTTAGCCAAAGAGAGTTGCTTCTTCCAAGGTTATGCCCCCTCAGTGGGTGGTCTACATCTAGTGAATTCTGGACACCTTCAGAGCTTCCCAAGGGTTAGCCTGAGTCCTCACCCAACCTATCCATTTGCACAACTATGCTTCCCTCAGTTCCTCATTGGTGTTTCTAAGGATATGCCCCAATAAACCTCCTACCTAAAAAATCTCCATCTCAGTCTCTTTCCCCAAGGAATTCGGCTTATGATATCTTCCAAGGTTCAGCAAAAAGCACCTCTGGCTTCAAATTCTCAGGATTGATGTAGCATGGCATCAACCACATTGTTTTGTAACTGTACATCTTCTTATCCACTCTTTGACTAAATGGTGGACTGCTTGAGAGAAAGACCGGGTCTTCCTTCCTATATATCATATACTGCCTGGTACATGCAAAGGCACTAGATACAAGTTTGTTGAATAAATTGAACTAAAGAGACTGGAAACCAGAAATTCACAGGTATAATGCTCTGGCTGTGTTCCTCAGAGATGATGGTCCAAGATGGAGATTTGTTCAGGAAATTTATTGACAGAATACTTTTAGGAGAAGAAGAATGAAAGAAGCAGGTCATGTAAGAGAAAAAAGCTAAGCCAAATGGTTTCTAATGCTGACGCTATTTAATTCTGATACCACCAGGTAGCTCTGGAACATGGATGAAACAAACACTGACAGAGTCCCACCCTGAGGCAGGGGGCCTGCCCTTTACAAGATGGTGGCAATGAGTCTCTGATAATGGTTCACCCTGAGAAGGGAAGATGGGACAAACAGCCTCCAGAGACAAAGAAGCTCTTATTTAGACTAGACCAGTTACTTTCAAAATTTGGAAATCTGAACAACAGCATCAGCATTATTGGGAACTTGTTACAAATACAAATTTGCAGTCCCCATCACAGACCTACTCAGTTGGAAACTCTGGGAGCTGAGCTCAGCCATCTGTGTTAACGAGTCTTCCATGCGATGCAGAAGCAAGTTAAATTTGGGAACCAGTGGCCTAAAGCAAGTGACCAGAGAAGGATGGTGGCGGCGGTGGTGATAGCTATAACTCAAAACTCCTACCATATGGAGAATGGGTGAACTTGCAGGTTAAAAGCATCTAGGCGGGGTACCAACATCATCCACAAAGGTTGGCAATCGAATTTTCTAACATAACAGGTAACAAAAAATATATTCACATAAATCCTTTAGATCACAAAGCAGAATGGCTCAGCATTAGTGTGAATGAAATTGTGGTACTGAGAATGATCTAATACCTGTTTGGGTGACCAGGTAGTCAGTGTCTGGGGAGACAGTGAGACTGGAGATTAAGGAAAGAATTCTCTAGAATTATTTTAGGAAACAGAGGACAAGAATGAGAAAAGAGCCTTAATGAGTAAAAAGGAACAGTTCTGATCGTAAGTGGCAGGAGTCCAACAATCAGACAAGCAACAACGCTGATTCAATGGCAACCCTTCCATTTCCAGACATAGTGCTTCCTATGTTTCCCTCGGCCTAAAACAGAAATTATCCTTGAATATGAAGCACCTGAACCTAAAATGGGTCTCTAACTAGCTTCAGCAATTAAGGTTAGAGAAAAATAGAATCAGAAAGCCCAGCAGATTATTATTGTATTCTTCTAAACCAGCATAATAAAATATGTAAAATGCGCTAGAGCTAAGAGTTAGAGCACACTATAAGAAATGTGCCTACATAAATGGATTATTCTATCTTTGTTATGGGATTTACAAACTACTTTGCTGTAATTTAGGTCCAAAGCGATAAGCTGTTACAATATAATAATTTACTGTTTGCTTTACATGAAAATGAGATTGAGCTGGCTGTGATTGCTAACTCCCCAAACTTTCATAATCTCTTATAGCTTGCCAAGCCTACTGAATAGAAGAGGAAGATAGGAGGTGAAGGAGCAATTTGTTACAAGTGTACAGCCCTGTCATTCTATTAGACAACAAAAGAAAAGAAAATACTCACCTAAGAAAATGAAAACAGTGGGAAAACATGTTTAGTCATTGAGATACAGATTCTACCCTTAATAGAGTGTCTGTCTCATATTAAGTCAAAAAATAGGCCTGCTCTCTAGCTGATTAATCAGCAGTGGCAGACATATAGCTGTTGCTATCTGGCACTCTACTGTCTCAGCATATATTTACTAACTGGACTGTAATTACTTTTTTGGAACATTACCCAGTACTGTTTTAGAGGAAGAAAGAATTCATTATCTGTGAAACAAAATATATAGGCCTAGTTTCTGGCAGACAACTATACCCAGCTCTAACATTTGAAATGCTAGACAAAAAATTTGAAAAAAAATCTATCAATAATTTTTTCCAAAGCAAGAATTTCAACACTGGCTATTTTAAGTGCTCTCTGGGTTACACATTACATAAGTTAGCCAATAAATCACCTCACCATGGCAAGCCATGGGATCTTTGCATCTTTTATTTCTACTGAGGGGGAGTGACCATGAATGGCTTTCCAAATCATACTTTAGCTCTACTTCACACCAGCAGTCTACACGAGTGCTTCTCAAATTGAGCATGAATTATAATCACCTGGAGGGCTTGTTAAACCACAGCATGCTGGACCCCACCCCCAGAGTTTTTGATTTAGTAGGTCTTGAGTGGGATAAGGAATGTGTATTTTTAAAAAGTTCCCAGGTAATGCTTAGGCTGCTGGTCTAGGTGCTATACCCTGGGATCCTTGCTCTGTCTTTTCCATTCTTTGTTTTTCTTCAACCACCACTTTATCAGGTCACTTTTGTCATTCCTCCTAAGAAAATCCTCTGCTCTAGACAAATGAAACCACTGAATCCATCCTTAAATTTAATCAAGTGCTATCTTCTCATGTCAGTATTTACAGATTACTCACCCTACTTGGTGCAGAACTGTAAACTTAGTATACAGTCAACACTATGTAATATACACAATACTGTAATAAGTATCACAAGTTTATTATAAATTTATATGTGGTAAATGGTTATACAAAACATCTTTATAGATTAAAATGTAGAATCACATAACATTAATGATCAGTGATGTAAAAAAAATTGATGTTTATTTATTTATTTAAAAAAAATTTTTTTAAATTTATTTATTTATTTATATGTTTTTATTTATTTCTTTTTTTTAATGTTTTTTTTTAATTTATTTCTAGGAGATAGACAGCGTGAGCAGGGGAGGGCCAGAGAGAGAGGGAGTCACAGACTGAAGTAGGCTCCAGGCTCTGAGCTGGCGGTCAGCACAGAGCCCGACGCGGGGCTTGAACCCACGAACCGCGAGATCATGACCTAAGCGAAAGTCGGACGCTTACCCGACTAAGCCACCCAGGCGCCCTAAAAAATTTTAATGTTTTATTTATTTCTAGGAAAGAGAGAGACAGCGTGAGCAGGGGGTCAGAGAGAGAGTCACAGACTAAAACAGGCTCCAGGCTCTGAGCTGGCAGTCAGCACAGAGCCCGACGCGGGGCTCGAACCCACGAACAACGAGATCATGACCTAGCGAAAGTCAGGACCGCCCATTCGCACCCCAGAGCGCCCTAATGTTTATTTTTTGAGTAGGTGAAGAGCGAGAGAGTCAGTCTGAGCGGGGGGGAGGGGGGGCAGAGAGAGGGAGGAACAGAATTTAAACCAGGCCCTAGGTTCTGAACTGTCAGTATAGAGCTCAGTGTGGGGCTTGAACCCACGAACTGTGAGGTCATGACCTAAGCCAGTCAGACGCTCAACTAACTGAGCAATCCAGGCTCCCCTTGATCAGTGATTTTTTTTTTTTAAATAAAAATTTCAACACCTAGCACATTTTAACTACTTCATGCATATTTGTCAAATACTCAAATCAGGAAGTTTCTCCATTAATTACAACCGAGGCTTTATCGTGTTTAGATAATTTATTGGCTAAAAAAAAATAACTGTGGTTGAATTAAAACTGTTTTTTAATTTAATTGAAACTGCTGATTTATGGAGCACATTAAACTTAATCTGGCTCCATGGAATAACAGTTATTAAAATATTTGAACTCATGTCCATGCTCAAGCCTTCCCCTTTCAGTGTAATATCTAGACTTGAGCTGCTTTGGTGGCTCAGTCAGTTAAGCATCTGATGTAGGCTCAGATCATGATCTCACCATTAGTGAATCTGAGCCCTACATCATACTCTGCTGTCAGCATGGAGCCCACTTCAGATCCTCTGTCTCCCTCTCTCTCTGCCCTGCAGCCCCCATCTCAAAAACAAATAGAAACACACACACACACACAAATACTCTAGACCTCCAATCCATTCTCATATAAGAGTTCATCAGATCTTTTTCAATCTAATTACTTACATAGAATTCTGTTTGATTTTTCAATATCCCACTAAAAATTGCTTCTCATATTTTAACATAGCATGCCAGTGCAGAACTTACAAAGAATACTCTCTCCTTTGATTGAAAATGTCTTCTGTCCATACGAGCTAAGTATTCATGAAATGTTTAAGTTGACAAAGCTCACTTATATATGGTCTCTCTCCATCAGTTAGCTCCTAACATCATTAATACACTTGACTCTGCATTTATATAACAGTTATTGAAGTTGAGTGCACAATGTCATATTTAGATCTCACAAATACTCATTTTCAGATTTAACTCTTTTTTATTTTATTTTATTTTATTTTATTTTACTATTTTATTTTACTATTTTATTTTACTATTTTATTTTATTATTTTACTTTTTTAAATGTTTGTTTTATTATTTTGAGAAAAAGAGTATGAGTGGGGAAAGGGCAGAGAGAGAGGGAGAGAAAGAATCCCAAGCAGGCTTCATGCTCAGAGCAGAGCCCAACACAGGGCTCAATCCCATAATTGTGAGATCACCACCTGAGCTGGTATCTAGTTGGACGACTAACTGACTGAGCCACCCCAGTGCCTCAGATTTAACTTTTTATTTTAATCTATTAAAATATTTTTTTTATTTTTTACAAATAGTTTATTGTCAAGTTAGTTTCCATATAACACCCAGTGCTCATCCCCACAGGATTGTTTGTAAATAATAAACGCTTTTTAAATAGGAGAAGAAACCTTATACATTGGAGAATAGCATTAAGATACATAAATATAAAATATTTTTATTCACAATAATAAATACAAAAAGTATTTATTATTCACAAACAATCCTAAAATTTGTATGGAACCACAAAAGAACCTGAATAGCCAAATCTATGTTGAAAAACAAGAAGAAAACTGGAGGGATCACAATCCCAGATTTCAAGATACACTACAAAGCTCTAGTAATCAAGACAGTATGGTAGAGGTACAAACAAAGGCATATACATCAACAGCCCAGAAATAAACCCATGATTACATGGTCAACTAAGCTTTGAGAAAGCAGGAAAGAACATCCAATGGGAAAAAGACTGTCTCTTCAACAAATCATGCTGGGAAAATTGGGCATCTACATGTAAGAGAATGAAACTGGGCCACTTTCTTAAACCATACACAAAAATAAAATCAAAATAGATCAAAGACCTAAATGAGATACCTAAAACCATATAAATCCTAGAAGAGAGCATAGGCAATAACTTCTTTGACGTCGGCCATAGCAACATTTTTCTAGATATATCTTCTGAGGCAAGGGAAAAAAAGGAAAAAAATTATTATGACTACATTAAAATAAAAAGCTTCTGCATAGTGACAGAAACAATCAACAAACCTAAAGAGCAACTCAAAGAATGGGAGGAGATATTTGCAAATAATATAACTGAAGGGTTAGTATCGAAAATGTATAAAGAACTTACATAACTCAACACTTGAAAAAACAAATGATCCAATTAAAAAATGGGGAGAGGACATGAATAGGCATTTCTCCAAAGAAGAAACACAGATGGCTAACACATACATGAAAAGATACTTGACATCATTCATCATCAGGGAAATGCAAATCAAAACTTCACCTCACACCTGTCTGACTGAATTGCTAAAATCAACAACACAAGAAACAAGTGTTGGAGAGGATATGGAGAGAATGAAACCCTTCCGCAGTGATGTGGGAATGCACACTGGGGTAGCCACTGTGCAAAACAGTATGGAGGTTCCTAAAAAAATTAAAAATAGAATTACCAGAGCATCCAGTAATTCCACAACTGGGTATTTACCCAAAGATTATGAAAACACAAATTTGAAAAGATATATGTACAAAGCTATAATCATCAAGACAGTATGGTATTGGCACAAAAACAGACACATAGACCAATGGAACAGAAAAGAAAACTTGGAATGGGACCCACAAACGTATGGCCAAATAATCTTTGACAAAGTGGGAAATAGTATCCAATGGAAAAAAGACAGCCTCTTTAACAGATGGTGCTGGGAGAACTGGGCAGCAACATGTAGAAGAATGAAACTGGATCACTGTCTCACACCGTACACAAAAATAAACTCCAAATAGATAAAGGATCTGAATGTGAGACAGGAAACTATCAAAACCCTAGAGTAGAAAGCAGGAAACAACCTCCTTGACCTCAACCACAGCAATTTTTTACTGGACACATCCCCAAAGGCGAGGGAATCAAGAGCAAACATGAACTATTGGGACCTCATCAAGATAAAAAGCTTCTGCGCGGCAAGGGAAACAATCCATAAAACTAATAGGCAACCGATGGAATGGGAAAAGATAGTTGCCAATGACATATCAGATAAAGGGCTAGTGTTCAAAATCTGTAAGGAACTCACCAAGCTCCACACCCAAAAAACAAACAGTCCAGTGAAGAAATGGGCGGAAGACATGGAACAGACACTTCTCCAAAGAGGACATCCAGATGGCCAACAGACACATGAAATAATGCTCAGCATCCCTCCTCATCAGGGAAATACAAATCAAAACCACACTGAGATAACACCTCATGGCAGTCAGAGTAGCTCAAATGAACAAATCAGGAGGCTCTAGATGCTGGCAAGGATGTGTAGAAACGGGCACCCTCCTACACTGTTGGTGGGAATGTAAGCTGGTGCAACCCCTCTGGAAAACAGTGTGGAGGTTCCTCAAAAAACTAACACTAGAACTCCCCTATGACTCAGCAGTAGCACTGCTGGGAATTTATCCAAGGGATACAGGAGTGCTGATGCATAGGAGCACATGTACCCCAATGTTCATAGCAGCACTCTCAACAATAGCCAAATCATGGAAAGAGCCTAAGTGTCCATCAACGGATGAATGAATCAAGAAGATGTGGTTTATCTATACCATGGAATACTACATGGCAATGAGAAAGAATGAAATCTGGCCATGTGTAGCAACATGGATGGAGCTTGAGGGTGTTATGCTGAGCGAGATAAGTCAGACAGAGACAGGCAGATACCATATGCTTCCACTTATAGGAGGATTAGGAGAAACTTAACAGAGGACCATGGTGGGGTAGAAGGGGAAAAACAGTTGGGGAGAGGGAGGGAGGCAAACCATGAGAGACTCTTGAATGCTAAGAACAAACTGAGGGCATATGGGTGGGGGTAGAGCGGAAGGGGGGTGATGGGCATGGAGGAGGACACTTGTTGGGATGAGCACTGGGTGTTATATGGAATCCAATTTGACAATAAACTATGAAAGAAAAAAAAAAGAAAAGATATATGCACCCCTATCTTTATTGCAGCATTTTTTACAATAGCCAAATTATGGAAGAAACTCAAATGTTCATTCATAGATGAAAGGTAAAGAAGATGTGGTATGTATATGTATATATACAAAAGAATATTAGACAGCCATAAAAAAGAAGGAAATCTTGCTATTTGCAACATTGTAGAAGGATCTAGAGGGTATAATGCTAAGTGAAATAAGTCAATCAGAGATAGACAAATATCATATGATTACACACATATGTGTCATTTAAGAAAGAAAACAAATGAGCACAGGGGGGAAAAAAGACAACCCAAAAAACTATCTCTAAACTGTAGAAAGCAAACAGATGGCTACCAGAGGGGAGGTGGATGAGGGGATAGGTGACATAAGTGAAAGGGATTAAGAAGAAATTTATCATGATGAGCACTGAGTAATGTATAAAATTGTGAATCACTATATTGTACACCTGAAACTAATATAACACTATGCTAATTTTACTAGAATTAAAAAAATAAAAAGTATTCATTAATTAATACAGTAACTTTATATGGCTTCATTCTTCAGAATTTTATATTTTCTTTATAAACTATTAAAACATATGTATATTTTGAAATAAATATATTTTTTGAACATGCTCATTCATTCAAGTTAATATTTTCTGGTATTTAGTTTTCAGATAATATATTGATGAAAATAGAAGGAAAAATGATTACATAGGTGATTTGACCAATGTAGGTTTTAAATGTTATTAAAATGATTAGTTAAAAGGAGACAAAAGAAATTTAAACTTTATATTTTGCTTCAGTTATTACCCCCATCCCGAAAACAGTTATAAGAAAATTTGGAATCCTTTTCCTCCTAAAAATAGCAATAATAAAAATAATGCTTACAACTTCCATATTTACTAGACATTTTAGACTGATGATCCCCCAAAATATTTGTCGTTAACAGGCTCCCAAAACTTCTTATTGCATTTTATGTTTTTTCCTAAAAACAAAAATAATTATCTCAAAGTGGATTCAGTGCTGGCAATATATGTGATACAATAAATACGTGATGAAATGAACTTTTATATTCTTCATTAATCAAAGACTGCATAGAATTAATAAAAGGTCACAGTTCACTGAGTGAACTGTTCATTAAATAGAACAATGGCTTTATTTAGTGTTGAGGAATAACAACTATTTTAAATAATTTTAAGATTCAAACTTTCACCCTGGGGGAAAAAAGAGAATAATTAAATAGAATCTCAGAAAATCATGGCATATCGCCAAGCATATAATATACCCATACCTTTGGCTAAAAATAATAAAAAAACAAAATCTTTTGATTTATGCATTTGTTTCATAGCACCATTCCATTTTATCTTCAAAATAGCCCTGAAATAGAGGCAAGAAAAATAATTGTTTTGAATTTACAATTAAGAAAGCTTGGACCTGGTGAATGGAACATAAAGGGTCTAAAATGTTTACAAGCAAAACAATCTTATTAAGAGATATACTTAAGGCTTCAATTTATATATAAATGGTAATGAATGGAAGACTCAAAATTGTAAAGATGGTGATTCTCCAAATTTCTCTCTAAATTGGATTCAAATTAAAAAAAAGATTTTTGGTAGGAATTTTTCAAGAATTTGATAAACTGGTCTTAGAATTCACATTTAATAGCAAGGGTCAAGAAATTAGGAAGACTAGCAAGGAGTAATTCTTTTGATACCTATCAGATATCAAGATTTACTGTAAACTTTTTTCATGAAACTGTGCAGTTACGGCAGTAAGATATGCATACAAGTAGAGACAGAGACCAATGATATAAAAATAGATAAACCAAGATCAAATCCACATCTATATGGAAACTTATTAAGAGATGAGGGTGTCACAAAAAATAAGAAAAGAAAAACTATTCAATAAAAGGTTTTGAAACAATTACCTATCTAAATACAAAATACAAAAGATACTTCTAACTTATCAATAAATACAAAAATAAGTCCAAAACTGCAAAGGTTCAGAGTGAAAGAAAAAGTTTCTTGGTTTAAAAATACATGTGAATGTACTTATGATTCTGAGAAATGAAAGTATTCCTTAAAGGAAAAAAGTTAAATGAAAAGAAAGATTAATTTTGATTACATTAGCATTAGTGAGCAAAAGCCATCAGAATCTAGGTGAAAAACAAAGCTAAGAGTGGAATAACGATATATGCAACTCATACAACCAATAAAGGCTTGTCCAGGATATTAAAGCACAGGTGGCCATGATTATTACTCTATAATCTTATCATTCCTTACTCTTGTATCCTATAAGATTGGTGCTTCCAATATTGATTTACAAAATTATAACAAATTTATTAAAATTGAATCATTTAATATTTGATGAGTAGAATACCTTCTCACTGAGTTATAATAATGTTACAATGCAATTATAGTTATAAAAAGAGCTGGTGCAAAACATTTTTAGGCAATGCAATATATAATCCAATCCAATTCAATATTTTTGAATGAAATTTCTGACAACTAATCTCTCTTAAAGTACACTGAACAAAAGTAAGTCTGATTTGGTTCAACCTTGAGGAACTTTCTGCACTTGTTAAGTAGGTTTTCTATTTATATCTTTTAACATGGTAGTAGAATGTCTGATAGATAATGTCAATATCTTATCCTTCAAGCACTAATATATAATACATTTTAATAAATATAAGAAGAAACTTTTAAGATAGCTACAATTAAAATTAAAAAGGCAAAACTTGATATCACAAACACTAGTATGGTAAGATTTTTTAAACAGCCTGATGTTTAGGGGCACCTGGGTGCTCAGTTGGTTAAGTGTCCAACTCTTGGTTTTGGCTCTGGTCATGATCTTACAGCTTCTGAGTTCAAGCACTGCTTTGGGCTCCATGTTGACAGTAAGGAGCCTGCTGGCGATGCTCTCTCACCATCTCTCTCTGCCTCTCCCGTGCTCACTCCCTCTGTCTCTTAAAATAAACAAACTTCAAATAAAAATTTAAAAGTCTGATATTTAGAATTATTCCTGGATGTATTTTTTTGTGAAAAAAATATTCATGGTTCTTTAAAGATTTAGGCTTCTAGGTTCAACATTTGAAATATCTACTGCAAAGGAAAGTACAATAAATTTTATTTCATGGCTTTGAAGTGAAAAATCCTTTATACATAAGCAAATATATGAATTCTATATTTCTATCTCACTTAAAATCAAACTAAAATAAATTAAAACTTAGTATTAAAATATATCTTCCATGTGCAAGTATCATCTATCAATATGTATTTTTCACTAGGACTTATCTAAGTCAATAGCCCATTCTGGGATCTAAGCTTCAAAACGTGGAGGAAAAATAGTAATTAAAATACTTAATGCAGTGTGCATATGTACATCTAGGAGAGTGTTTACAAATTATATGTAATTTATATCCATATTTTCAACACATTCTAATAATCTGGAAGCCATGTCAGGTTTTCCTGACCTTTTCTCTACTCATTTGAAGTAGGAAGATGTTAAGGTTTTCCCCCCTCTTCCTTCTATTTATGTTGGAAATTAATTCATTACATATGATTATTTTTCATTCATGTGGTAGCCCACACACTGAATCATATAAGTATTTTGCTTATCAATGCTGTATCAAGCCACAAGTCTTGCTATTTATTCATGTGCTCTGTATATATAGTTTATGGCTGCTTTCTATTTTGTTGTAACAAACCACCAGAATAGCATAAGCATTTCAAACTTAGGGTAACTTCTGATTTCTTTCTTTTTAAGGATTATTCCTTAATTTCTCCTACTAATGACTGAAAACTTAGAAATTTTGAAGATTCTATGCTCTTAGGAAATGTACGGTTATATAGTCACTCTCAGTTACAAGTGTTGCCTCAGTGTGTAATCTAAGATCACAGTAACCAATCAATCTTCATTCAAAGCTAAGAGCTCTCCTTCCATCCTTCTGGACATGCCTTATAGTAGGTGACCTACATGACCATCTTACTTGCCTTTCTGATCATGTCCACACCCAGAGACAAAGAGGCAGAGAGGAATAAAGAGACATAGGGACAGAACTATTTCTATTTGGTTGGTGACTGGCAAGTGTGTAAAGCTGAATCTTTAACTTCAAGGTATGTCTGTGCATTTCATATTGGTCTCAAGCTTGGACTAAGCTTTTGAGATGGTGAGAAGTCTTTTCTTTGGTTGTTCACCATTCCCTCAGACCAAGCATCTCTGAGGACTTATATTTTCCTGGGTAGGGCTTAAAACCTCTCCAAGCAGGCTTTCTCTTCCATGACAACCAACTCTACTTCATGGAAAGGAAAACATGCATGGCTTCTTACCTACCCCAAACCCCTGCCCCAGAGGAGTATCATTTTCTATTCTCCTACTCTCTCTCTCTCTCACCCCTCACACAGACCAGCATATATGCTTTAACTTTCACAGGTATGAAAAAGGCATAAGTACACTGCTTCTCTCAACTTGAAGAAACATTAACTTCTTTGAGTAGTCTCACTAAAGCTTCCGCTCTTTAGAATTGTGGTGAAGAAGGTAGTCCACTCATCCCACCAGAAGTGGATGAGACACCTCAGCAGCCCTTTAAAGAAATCTTGTCCCTCCAAACAAGAAATCTTGACAAGATACGGAAGAAACTCAAGTGTCAATCCATAGATGAATGGGTAAAGCAGATGTAGTATGTATGCATATGTATATATACATACATATATAGACACATATCTAGCTCTCTCTCTACACACACACACTTACACACACATACACACACACACACACTGGAATATTACCTAGCCAAAAGAAAAAAAAAAAGAATGAAATCTTGCCATTTGCAGTAACATAGATGAACATAGAAGGTATAATGCTAAGTGAACTATACCATTCAGAGAAAGACAAAGATTTTATGTTTTACATGATGTGATACTATGATTTGTAATGGACTCTAGTGAGATCAAAGTTTAAATTGTGTGATATGCATTTTATATCAAAAAGCAAGAAAGCAAACTGGTCTTTGGCATCCAAGTAACTAAATTTTTCCCCTTTATTTCATTCATTTCCTTTTTCATTTTCTTTGGGAGTTTCTTAGAGATAATCTAGTCAATGCCTCTCTTTTTAAAGAAGAGAAAAAAAGAGGTACAAACTGGTTAATTGGATAACACAAAATCACACACAGAGAAACCAAGAAGGGACAAGAAACTTGTTTCTTGATTCTTCCATCTTGAACATTCTTTACCACGCTCACAACCCCCAGTAGAAAGAAACAATGCAGCAAATAGTGGCACCATATTTCTATTTTAAAATTTCAGCTTATGAAGAAAAAGGCTGTCAGTATTCTGCTTTCATAAAGGATGAAGTCATGCCTGCCTTTTGGGCCAGTAGAGATGTGGCCAATCAGAAGGAATCTGTTGAAAGCTATTTTAAAAATCACTAACATTTAGTCAACTTGAAAAGGTCAGACCAATCAAAACATGAGAAAAATGTCTTGATTAGGGAGTTAGTCACTTTTTACAGGGAACAGAAAGTTAAGACCTAATTTGCTGTGACAAGACTTATGAAGTAGAATTTCTGGCTGAGGTTTCTAAAGAATAGAGTCTTTGGAATAAAACCTTGAAAAATTTTCTGCAAAGAACTCCAGCAATCATTTTAATAATGTTTTTGAAGTCCAATAGCTATCTCCCTGTTTGATTATAAAAGCAAGGTCATTTGATAAATGACTGTTTTACAAGAAAGAAAAATATTTGAAAATGAAATGACTGTATAATAGAATCCAGCATACTGGAAGATATTTATATCCATACATGTTATACTCACATCAGTTATGTAATAGTAATTACCATTAAAACAACTATTTCAGGGCTGACAAAAGCCAAGGCTGAGAATAACAAAGCAAAACAAAAGGAAACCAAACAGTAAACTAATTCATAAATCATTAAATCAAAATCAAATTATGGGATGCAACTGGAAACCCAGTTGCTTATGCAGAGAAATGGATAGCTCAGGTTAGGACATAAACTTTTCATTATATATATCCTTTTGTAACTTTTGAATCACATTCTATCAAAAGAATTACCTATTCACAAAGATTAATTAAATTCTGGAAAATAAAATAAAAACATAAATTCTATACTTCATAATAAATTTGACTATTTTTATAGGTTCTACATGTATAATTCACATTTGCTTTAACTCTATATTCAAAAGTTAATATTGTTGGCCTATTTCTGAAAGTAACTTGAGTTATCAAGTTAGGAATGTTCAATGCTTAGACGACTGCTATCTGCATGGAAAAAGTAATAAAAATAAAGTAAATTAAAGTAATAAAATTAAAGAAGTTTAGACTTAGGATACTAAAGGCATGAGCTTCCCACTTGTAAATTCCTTCCCTCCCTCCCTCCCTCCCTCCCTCCCTCCTTCCTTCCTTCCTTCCTTCCTTCCTTCCTTCCTTCCTTCCTTTTTTCTCGATCCGTCCAACAATCTCTTATGGCATGCCTACTATATGTTGAGCACTGTGTTAGCTACTAGTAAGGTACTGTGGGAAAAACAGACTTAGAATTTTACCATCTTAAAGCTTAGAGTCTACTGAGAAAGACACACATTTAACAAATGATTCCAGAGTTATATAAGATTGTTGTTGCAATAAAGAGAACCAAGGTACTAAGAGAGTGAATACCTAGGATTCTGAGAGAATCTGAAAGATGCTGGGATACTCTGGGACAATCTTGGAAAATTCCTAGAGGCTGTGGTATTTAAGATTGGACTTGAAAATTGGCCAAATGAAGGCGTGAAAAAGGAATATTCCAGGAGTAGGAAACAGCAAGCATGAAGACTCTAGCAGGGAGGAAGGTGATGCATGGTGGTGTGTGCATGGAGATTAGTGAGGAGGGAGAAAACTGGCCAAAGAAGAGACTAGGGACACCAAGGGTATAGCAGACTTTATGATCTGTGTTAAGAATTTTATCTCAAGTTCAATGGATCCATTTTACATATTAGAAAGGTCATGACGGTTGCTTTGGGCCAAATTAGAAGGGGCAAGAGTAGATGTGGAAGAACCATTAAAAAGCAACTGGAATACTCCTAATGAGATGCTGACAGGCTGATGTGCTCATGTCCACTGTGAGGTAGAGGAGTGAGCAGGTCTGTGATATATTGAGGAAATGTGGTCCAAAGAACCTAGTGATTCATTAGATGTGAGGTCAGATATGCATCCTTTTCTAGCGGTTCCAGAATTGATCATTGCAGGGAGAAGTTTTAAAACCCTTTTATTTTGAAAACAAACAAATAAATAAATCTTTTCATTTGAATTTCCTGTTTTTAAATTTTCTGGAGTAGGTATAGAACATTTTTTAATTTATTCCAGATATTTACAGATACTAATTTTATTTTATTACACTGATTTTAGTTTTAGGTAATATATGATGCACACACATACATACACACACACACACACACACACACACACACAGAAACACACACATATTTTCCCCAGACATGGCAATATGTAATTTACAAACACAGTAGAAAGGTCTTCTGTTAGCTAAGGACCATTAAAATAATTCAACATTACTATGCAGATACACAAACCTTGTTCTCAGTTTTTCTTTTAAATCTTTTTTAGTGTTTATTTTGAGAGAGAGAGAGAGAGAGAGAGAGAGAGAGAGAGAGAAGTGAGCGGGGAGGTACAGAGAGAGAGGAGACACAGAATCTGAAGCAGGCTCCAGGCTCCAAGCTGTCAGCACAGAGCCCGACATGAGGCTCAAACCCACAAACTGTGAGATCTTAGTTTTTTCTTTTAATCATTTGCATAGTTTCATGTCAGCCACTACACAAACTAAGCAGAATTTAAGCTTTGAGACTAAAATTTATTTTTAATAGAGAAATAGCCATGTGTGCTCAGTTATAGCAGGGAGGCCTTTTCAGAGCTGCTTACTCTTGACTTCTCAGAAATCGTTGACACTTTATCATGTTGACCTGCTAGGGTTTGACCAAAGAGACATTATCTCCATAGAGGCCGTTCATTTGGGAGCACAGTGATGGATGGAAGGAGGTGTTAGTGAAATATTTAGAGTTCATATCACTACGTGACACAGACTTATAACACAATTCAAGGCACCAAAGGTTTGAAATATGACTTCATTCACACTCCTCTCTAAGTCTTTGGAAATCACCAGTATTTAGGTCTCTATAGTTGAGGCATCCATACTATAAAGCAATTTAAATTATTTTTATGTTTCTGAGGTGATTTGTTCTTAATAATTCAGGTAAAAGAGAAAATTGCAGCTATATACAAGCTAGTAAACAGCAAATATCCATGCGGGTACTATGACTCACTTCTCTCTACCAATTAAAGTAGGCTACTGCTATTATTCTGCCTGCAAAAAAGTTCAGAATCAGTGCTGGAAATACAAAACATTATGCAGAAATGTCCCTCAAGAGTTCCTCTGCTGTTCCTTTCTCAAATCAAGCCCATGCTGACCAAGTCGGGCAAGCATCAATTTTGGAAAGAGGTGTTATCTGAAGTCTTGACACATTATAACCTTTCCTGTTATGCATTTGCACTAATAAAATTGGGTTTACCACCTGTCTATCTTAGTGAGCTGTTATGGATGGTGTAGGAACTCTTTTTAAACCACACGTTCTGGAGGTATTGTTTTGAATGGAAGACACAGCCTTAGGCAGCTTGTTGTATGTGAAATATGGATTTGGGATTAGGAGTCTTGAGATCTATCAAAATTCGGCCCACATTGAGTGTGTGACCTTCATTACACTTCAAATATTTTCTTGTGTGAAGCTGATGGGATCACAAGGATTTTTCGAAGGCAATGGTTTCTCAACCTGAGTGGTAAGAGCTTTTTCAGTTTACAGGAGATATTTGGCAATGTCTGGAGGCATTTTTGGTTATTGCAACTGGCTGAGTGCTACTGGCATCTAGTGAGTAGAGGCCATGAATGTTCCTAATTAACCTTTTTAAATATAATTTATTGTCAAGTTGGCTAGCATACAGTGTACACAGTATGCTCTTGGTTTTGGGGGTAGATTCCTGTGATTCACCGCTTACATATAACACCCAGTGCTCCTAGTAGACACTCCGCCATCTCCACAACAAAGAATTATTTTGCCTAAAACGTCAATAGTGCTGAGGTTGAGAAACTGTGTTCTAAGGACTCTTTAAAATTTTTATTCATAGGGAATGGCATTTCATAAATCACCCACTTGATTAAGAGGTATTCAAATTTACCAATAAGTCAGCCCAAAGAAAAAAAAAAGTTAATCATCTTTGCCACCATCACCAACCACAATCCCACATGGGATGTGTCTATGGGTGCCCCATATACTCAAGACACATAACTCAAGCGAAAGAACAATTAATAGTTGACAGAGCGAAGTATTTCTGTCAGTTGTTAGCACCACAATGAAGAACATGAGTCTTAGCACCAGACTACTTTGGTTCAAGTCTCATTTTCACCAGTAACTATGTGAACTTGGGAAATCTATCTGTGCCTCAAGCTCCTCATCTGTAAAATGCGGTTGATAATACAGTTTGTATTTTAAATGACATCACTTAGGAAAAGCTCTTAGCATGGTGTTTGACACAAAAGAAATACTCAGTGGGAGTTACTGTTATAGTCAGACCAAACAGTGAATTTTTATTAATTATGTTCCAGGGTGTTTCTTTATTGTAGCCACTCAGATTTAGTGCCACTCACAAGCCTTTGCTGATACTATTTTTTGGTCTAGGGTGTGTTTTTCTACCTGGAGAAATTATACTCAACCCCTAAGTCCCAAAGCCAATACTACCTCCCTGCAAGGGCCTTGTGTAGGCTGTCTGAGCAGACACAACTTTCTCATCTATGCTGTCCTTAAAGATCTTGACCCATACCATACCTTAAAGATCTTGATTCCTATCCTTCACACTGTATTATTATTCATATATACATATACACACAGACATCAGCTTCCCTGGCTCGAGTGACATATTCCCTGAATGAGACCTGAATATATATGGTAAGCACACTGGGCCCTCCATAAATGTGGAACCTGAATCTCTTACTCCAGGATTAAAGGATGAAATTGAATGTGCAAGCTGAAGTTAAATCCCTACACTTGAGAAACTGAAGAAGAGGAAAGTTTCATGTTTGACAGGATAAGATTATGGAGAAAAAAGCAGAATTCAGCAGAATCCATTTATAGCTAGTTCCAGGACACACTTTCTCCTAGTGCATACAAAGTGCTTGGGTTCTAAACAGATGATACAACAGATTCTGGTTTCATTCGACTGTCCACAATATGTATTAAACATTTAACAAGGAGAATCACTGCTTGTTATATCTGGTGCATGGGTTTTCCTGAAGTGAGGATAAACTACTCACGTCGTGGATTTTAGATATGACTAGTGCTGCTTAACAAATCTTACATGACAGTAATACGCTTAGTCTCACAGTGGACAGTTAAGCTAAAAAGATACGAAAATGCTAACCCAAATAAAAGTACCCTATCAATAATTCTGACCCACGAAGTATGGTTGACTTTCTCCACCACATTAAAAAAAAACTAAAAGAGAAAACAGTGATTTCAGTACTTCCATGTTATAGATGTTAAAAAGCGACCACTAATGGGATTTAGGTACATGACTGTAACGATCCACAAATGAATTAAAATGACTGCCACTCACAATGTTCAGAGCATATCAACAATAGCAAACATTACTAGGTTCACTTTAATTTAGAGTTGTGTCAGATTAGCTAATAGAGAGTATCACCATTATTGTTCAAGTTCATAAATCCTCTATGAAGACTTGTTGACAATTTATTTTTATGTCATTATCTTATAAAATGTCAAGAGCCAATTTCCTAAAGTCACATGCAAATTATCAGGTAATGATGGTGGATTGAACACAGGAATACATTCACTTTTCCTTCTGTGAACACAAAGAAATATAAAGGGAGTTTTAGTTAGGCACAAACCCATAATGACAAAGGAAGCAGGGGAGGACTCAAAACAGAATTTTATGTTTTTATTTATTTATTTTTTAGTGTTTATTCATTATTGAGAGACAGAGCATGAGCATGGGAGGGACAGAGAGAGAGAGGGAGAGACACAGAATCTGAAGGAGGCTTCAGACTCTGAGCTGTCAGTGCAGAGCCTGATGCGGGGCTCGAACCCACAAACTGCAAGATCATGACCTGAGCTGAAGTCGGACGCTTAACTGACTGGGCCACACAAGTGCACCCAAAACAGAGTTTTAAAAGCTAGATAGTTAATGGACAAGTAGTAAATCACTCAGAAGACCCGAAAAAGCTGAACCCTAATCTAACTGATACTGATGCCAAGAAACAACATGATTACCAGTAACAGAACTCCCCAAAGGATAAGGAATTGATCACACTAGATATCTATGCAAGGGAGAATGAGAATGGGACAAAAAGAGGAGAAATTGTTCAAAACCTTTTAAAGAATCAATGAGATACTGATTCCCTTCTCCACTGTGGCAGAGACTAGAAGTTTATTCTCTGAAGGGAAGGAAAGGGAGTCTTTGCACAGCCAAAGGCATTGTTTAGGCATGTTTTTATGATGAATGTAACATCGTTTCTCATTCATCTCTCAGAAGCCAACAGACAAGCAGAATACTGGGGGATTCTTCTCTGTGAATGTGACCAGTGCAAAACAAAAGGCCCAAAGATATTGACAGCAAGGGTTTACCAGCTAGTCAGACAGATAAACCCTGAAGCCCATGTGAAGAGTTCCCAAGTACGTTTTTACTCCCTTACCATTAATGACAAAGACTACCAAACAACTGAAGGAAGCCTTGGGCATGAGGGAGACCCAAACACGCAAACAAATAGTTGGTAGAGACTTGGGGCAGATGAAGATTATAGAGAGAGAAAAGCAATCTCCTAAAACAAAACAGAAGAACTAGCTTAAATGCTCTCAGAGAGCATATGCTAGTGCCTCTGTGTGACCAATACATGCCTCTATAGGAATGATGAATACAGAAAACAAAGAAAAGCACTGAATAATTAAAAATATGCACCAGTAAAGGAAAAAAAAATCAGTAAGAGGGTTGGAAGATAACATTCAAGAAATCTCCCAGAAATTAAGGCAGAAGAGAGAGATAGAAAATTACTCTATGGAATGGCTCGGCTTTGATTAACGTTTCCATAGTCACAAACAACCGGTAGATGGTGATGAAGCCAAAGTCCCTATAGAGGAAGATGGGCAGGCAGGACATGCACAAACTGAGAATGTGAAAGAGAACTTTATCTACAATAACCTGAAGTCAATAGATTAAATGAATACATCAATTTCAATAAATGGAAAAATGAAGTAGTAGTAAAAGCATGTTAATAAAGACATGGAAGTAAATAACAAAAGTTAGCCATAACAGACGGAGGCGGTTACCTCTGTCAAGTGGAATAGTCCTGTGTGGGGAGTGGGGAGAGGAAGTGCTTCTGGTTTATGTAAGGTGTCTTCACAACATGTCCCCTAAGTGCAGGTATATGTACCTATGACAAAAGTAGTGGAACATGCACCGTAGTTGAAATAAGCAAACACACATATCAATGAGGGCATTCCATTCTGAAATACAGAAGAAATGTAATTATGAATGTTCATTAGTTTCCACTGGCAAATGTTTTATTTTAGTGTGGAAGAATAAAGGTATTATGATTATAGTCTTTCCTAGAAGCAGGGCATGGTCAGTAACAGTCTTGAGATACTCTTAGATACAAAATTTGAGGAAATGGAGAGGATGATACAGTGAGCTTTTAAAATATATATGAAACTAAATATGCCCAATGTAAAGGACTGCCCTTTTCTTTGAGAAACCTAAGTTTTGGATTTCCAATTGCCCTTTTAAGAAATTGCACATTACATTAATGACAGATGGTAACTTCTTTTTTTTAAATAATATCATTTGGCAAACTAGATAAATTGACAACTTTATGGTGGCCCATTTCATTCGTCCGTCCGTCTGTCCGTCCGTCCATCCATCCATCCATCCTTCATTCAAATAGTTCAACTGGTTCTTGAAACCTAAATGTTTTAGAATCACTGTTCTAAATAGCATTCAAAATGGTCACTACTTTCATGAAAAAAAAAATCTGATAACTCTTTACTTTCTAACTACAACAACCCAGGACAAAAACCCTGTGTGTGCATACAAACACAATTCTTCTTTGTTTCAAATCACATTGCATTATATGGCCATTTGTGTACCATTTTTGTGACTTGTTGATGATCAACACAGCAGGATGAAATGTACTTGAATGAGATGGAAAATGGAAGTCTCTCAAAAGCTCAGAAATCAATATAGCATAGAAAGATAGTCAAAAAAAGAAGAAAATAATACAAAACCTAAAAGTGGTAAGCAGGTCACAGGAATTCAAATATAAATAGACACAGTTCCAAATCAATACCAATCAAATATATGTCTGTATCCATTTCTTTCAAGGAAATTATGGGAAACAAATTGAGCCCATTAACTTTATAAGAATTTCCCACCATATTCCCATTTATTTAAAGTTTTGCCTAAACTATTCAGTTACTAAATATTTTAACAACATGTATATACACCTTTCTTTCCTGAACAGGAGAAGAAAATGAAGCAGTAGTGAAAAGAAAAGGCATAACTCATGACGTCTCTACTTAGATATTAATCTGATAATATGTATTTGTGGATGAGTGAGTTTGAATGGGTATAACTCAGTTTTGGAAGTAACAGGCAGTTTTCTTATATGTTTTCAAATACTTAAACTAAATTTAAAAATACTTGGAAACTTAAAAGTTGATAATATAATTGTAGCAAAGTTCCTAAAAGTGCTTTTTAAAGGACACAATATTAAATATAAAACAGTTTCTACTATACTTGGAAAAACAAGAAAATCTCAGAAACACTGTAATTCAACTTCAGTCATTAAAAAGAATTTATTGAACACAGTCTATCTGTTGGTCATTCAGAGATAAATGAAACTCATCTTCTGTCCTCGGAGGAAAATAAGATTTTCAGAACCTTGTATACTTAATTATTACAATAATAGTTTGAGACAAAGTGAAAATAATGTAAGTTATCTCTCAGAACAAAATCAATAATTGTCTGGCTTCCTCTCCAGAAAGATCTCTCAAATGCTTGTCTGGCCCAAACATCTCACCCAAGCTATGCTCACATTTCCAACTGTGAGAGAGCCTTGCCAAAATGTGCCACCACAGTCCTGGAACCACAGTCTGACTCAACATATTTCCCCCGAATATCGCTCCCCTTTTTGGATCCTTCTTCTTACTGGCAACACCTTCCTCCCAGTCAGCCATAATTAACACCTATTTCCTTTGACTCGTCTTTCTGTTAACTTTACTTCCTCAAAGTTGACACAGCAATAAGATTTATAGCTCTAACTTCCTCTGAAAGATTACCACCACAACCAGCACCACCAAATCTGACCTTTTTCAGATTCTAATCTGTTATTTTTCACCTAGAAAATTAGTTTCCCAATTGGGTCTCTGGCTTCTGGTTTCTCTATTCTCTTACAGTCTACTATGAGACTACCTTGCCAATTAGGCTCTCTTGCTTTCCTCTTTTAAAAAAAATATACTTTCATTCAAGTGGTTTTACTTTAGTGAAAATGTATCTATATTATCATTTTTCTGGCACTGCTCTTTTTCATCAGGTCACTTGGCTGAAATGCTTCAGCTGGCTGTCATACTGTCCAGCTTCCAAAGTCAACGTATTGGGATTCTGTCTCTCTCCTGTTTCTGCCCCTCCCCCACCTCTACATCTCCCCCCCAACCTCTCAAAATAAATAAATAAAGTTTAAAAAGTAAAATAAAATAAAATCAGTTCTTTTCTAAATTCACGCAGTGCATTCTTTTAGGTTTTACTTACAACTCTGACTAATGCTCTGCTGGATATACAGCAAGCATTCAACAAATGCATAATTGAATGAATGGTTTCTTATTAGTACCTTGAAAGACTTTAATATTGTAACTCTGCTAGTGAATCATAAGACCTAGGATGCTGAACAAGGTAAGTGACTATCTCCATAGTTTTAAAAAGCTTTGCCTATAACTGTTATGGCTAGATACCAGGGTATCTGCTAACGGAGAAAGGCCTATTATTCCTAACATTTTATTTGTGAAGACCAGGAGACCAGAAGAAGGTCCAGAAGGCCATTTCTTAGTAGATAAAATCACACATCCATTTATAAGCAGACATTCTTTCCATTGCAGGTGGATCAGCTCTTGCCAAATGTAAAAGAACAACTTAATACTGCCAGATTCACCTTTGAAGAAGTTAAAATTGAACTTTCTTTGCTCTCTCAGAACTAGCAGGACTATTGTGTTTTCTTTTTTTTCCCTCCTTAGAAAGGGCACTTAAAACTCTTGTGCTATGGACAACTTCTAATGATTTCTTCCCCACATGGTAACCTCAAGGGCTACCTAGAAGTATTCTTCAGGTAAAAAGAAAAGATCACAAAACACAACACACACACACACAAACGTATGGATACACTTTGTACACATCCACATGTGAGCAGGCCTGATAATGACTGATTGGGGGCTCCCGTTGATACTTTACTGTTCATTCACCTTGTAGACTTCTTTACTTAGTATCACAGGTTCTGTAAGTATAGTAGAACCTGTGACGGATACTATATTGGGTTGGATGGTGGGCCCTAAAGTATGTCCCATCTTAATCTCTGGAAGCTGTGAATATTAATTTATTGGGAAAAAGGGTTTTGGCAGATGCCATTAAATTCATGCCCTTGAGATGAGGAAATCATCCTGTATTATTCCCGTGGGCCCTAAATTCTACAAAAAATGTCTTATAAAGGAAAGGCAGAGGGAGATCTGAAACAGGTAGAAGAGAAAAAACCACAAAGGAGAGAAGGAGGGCATCAGTGACCACAAAGGCAGCACTGGAGTGAGGTGGCCACAAGTCAAGGGATACTGACAACCTCCCAATGCCAGAAGAGGTGAAGATCCTTCTCTAGCATCTCCAGACACAGTGCCATCCTTGATTTCAGACCACTGGTTTCCAGAACTGTCAGAGAGTGCATTTTTATTCTTTAAGGCACTCACATTGCAGTACTTTGTTATAGCAGCCACAGGAAACAATAAAGATACCAAGATGGGTTTTTAATAAGCTAAGTGACACAAACTGTTGCTGAATTCCTGCTCCACTTTGAGAAGTGCCTTATTTACCCATGTGACCCCCATCTTTACTCCCTAGTAGCTAGCTTCCACTTGAAAGGATATTCAGATTGTATTTGTACCCTCTGGGCCTGAGTGGGAGTCTTGCTTTCCTGACCACAGAAGCCTGACTGGTGAGATAACCTAGATGTGTCTGTGTCTGTTAGATCTCTTGCATGCACAGCAAAGAGCTCCAGAAAGTATAGAGTATAGTCGTGATTATGACTAAAAAAAATATCAGACCCATCAGGTCAGAACAAATACAGACAGATATATAGATAGAGATATACAGGTATGGATATATGACCGTAAGATTTTTGTTTGTAGGCCTTAAGAGTCCCAGCAGAACAGGGAATAGTGATTCCTAGCCTCTATTCCAGAGCTAATAAAGTAAAATTTTAGGTACAGGTGGAGGCAGGGGAGTTGGGAAACTGGGTGTATAGGTTTTGTAAAAGCTCTATAGGTATTTATGATGTCCGTGCTTAGTTAAAAATCATTGCCATAGAGGAGGGTGTGGATGGCTCAGTCAGTTGAACATCTGGCTCTTGATTTTGGTTCAGGTCATGATGCTACCAGAGTCATGGGATTGGGTCCCATATTGGGCTCTGCACTGGGTGTGGAGCCTTCTTGAGATTCTCTCTCTCTCTCTCTCTCTCTCTCTCTCTGTCTCTCCCTCTGCCCCTCTTTCCTACTTGCACGCTCTCTCTCTCAAATAAAAATAAATAAAACAAATCATTGCCAAAGACAGCTGGAGATGAAGACGCTCAGGCCACTGAGATTCTCACTTTATTAGTTGGTGGCAAGACTGATCCAATGGCTTTTGTCAGTGTGCAATCATACCAAGGACCTATTCATTTGGAGGAAGAAAATAAATTAAGCAAAGATAATATAAAAACAGGGAGAGGGACAAAACATAAGAGATTCTTAAATATATAGAACAAACAGAGGTTGCTGGAGGGGTTGTGGGAGGCAGGATGGGCTAAATGGGTAAGGGGCTTAAGGAATCTACTCCTGAAATCATTGCTGCACTAGATGCTAACTAAATTGGATATAAACTTAAAAAATAAATAAATTATAGAAAAAAAGAAAATAAATTAAAAGTGAAAATGTCAACTTACAATGTTAAAATGTTAAAATACATGTGTTCTGAATTGCCAAACTGAAGGTAAAATGCTCTTTTGTATTTAAGGATTGAATTTATGATTATTTCAATAACCTTTGAGAATCTCATATCTCTCCATTGAGAAACTATTCTCATAAGCCACAATAAGGTCAATCTATCTTATTCTCAATATTATGCTTCTGTGAAAATACAATAAATTAATGCTTAAGTTCTTTTACTTATTGAAGTTTAAAATAGAGTGTTCACTTAGTTACTATGCTACTTTCACTCTTATAATCATTTTCACAACTGGTGGAAGTTTTCTGACACTGATGCTTATGGGGCCTTGGCCTAGTAAATGTCAGCCCAAAGGAAAACTCTCAAATTACCTTATTAGGTTAATGAGGCATACATTTATATTATAGAAGCATTTCTATTTCAATAAAAACTTTATCAAGTTCTTTAAAGTTAACATATGGTTTTACAAGCCAATTGCAAGATCCACTGTAAATGTCATAAAATTACCTCAAGTACAATTTAACTTCTGGGTTAACATTAATTTTGATTCAATTATTATAGGTTTTCTAAATGGATAATTTACTAATGTCTACATAGTTCTTAACTTCAAATGCTCAAACAATCATTAACCGGCTTTAAATTACTTATCTATATATAGTTAGATAATTATATTCAGAAAGAAAGTGTAAATGCTAAATTAACAAAAGCCAACTTTGTGTGCAGGGAATTAATAGTCACAGTAAATTGACAAATCAATTATTAGTTTCACTTTGTCTATTTTAAGAAATGAGATGAGACTACTTGCTTTTTGCTTGCTATTTAAGAAAAGACTATAATTTGCTGCTTTTTAAAGAGTAAAAATTCTGATGAACTAGCCACTCTTCTGTCTGCTTTTCTCACATTAAGTTTTGCAGTTCACGAGACATTCTGTTCATGAATGCTCGAAGCACTTCCATTTTCTTAAGTGCCTTGAAAAGAAATTTCATGCTTGAAGATCAGTGGAAGAAGAAAAATGTCTGTTAAAATGTACTTGAGAGAGTAGTACAAAAAAAACGGGAATGAAAAAACAGAAGGCAAAGATGAACAGAAGCAGATCCAGATGATAAGCAACTGAATAGAAAAAAAAAACAAAACGCTGAGAAACATTTCAAGGACAAGTAAATATTCCAGCATAATTACTAGATGTTTCATTTGATAGGACACAGGATCTATTAACAGTGGGATGAAACAGAAATGAAGTAGTCAATAAAGATGAGACCATTCTAAATATTACAGAAGGGTTATGGATTCAAGAGAGCAGTGCTTACAATTAGAATTTAACAAAGAAATGAAGAATATAGAAATATCCCAAGACTACAGCATATAAGCTTCAGTCACAATCTATAAAATGGAGGCATAATACAGATATAACAGAATAGTGAAAAAATGAAATGAGACACCATATGAAAATACCTTGCAAATATAAAACACTTCAAATGCAAAAGAGAGATTATGATTATTAATCAAGGAAAGCTGCACCTACAGCACCTTGACTTTTCTGGTTGATTAAAATACTCTTTTGAATGGAAGCTGACATTCACTCATGGCTGAAATTATAAACAAGGACAGAAAATCTTGGCCTCTTCTTGAGGAACAAGGATCATCCCTGAGGTTAGCCAAGAATGTCGTATCAAGTCTTAGGATACAGGCTTCTACCTACCTACCTACCTACCTACCTACCTACCTACCTACCTACCTAGGTTTTGCGCCTAGTAGACACTCATTAACAAAGTAGTACATGGAACTAGTGAACTCATTTCTTATTCTGGGCCCCTAAAAGTATAAAGTCTATTTGACTAAACTTTACAGATCCGCCTTAAACTCAAGATGCCAGTTAACCTTCTAACCCAGACTGGTTTCCTAGCTGAACTATGATATGTAACTGTTTTTTTTTTTTTAACACCCCTATTTATTTCTCCAAATTCAACCTGTTGATCTGTTGATCTTTAATGGTCATCAGATGTTTCCTCCTCTGTCTGATCTGGATTTGACTTATTGCTGGGCTTCCCAGTTAGATCTTCATAGCTCACCAAGACTCCTGAGCCCTTTTTTATCTGTCTCCCTCATCCATAAAGTAGGATCTTCAGTCATATCAGGCAATCAAATCAAAACCAACTGTTTTAGTGTGGCTTATACTATTACTCTGTAGTATATAGGTACTGAAAAGGGTGAGTTATAAATGTTGGATTTTATTTATGAGTATTATACCTAAGTAAATGGCACATGATTTGTACAT
>JAESUZ010005130.1:0-109216 GCA_017311185.1 Proteles cristata cristata | reverse complement strand
TTTTTTTTTTTAAATATTTTTTATTTGTTTCTAGGAAAGAGAGAGAGAGAGACAGCGTGAGCAGGGGAGGGTCAGAGAGAGAGGGAGATACAGACTCTGAAATAGGCTCCAGGCTCTGAGCCGGCAGTCAACACAGAGCCCGGCGCGGGGCTCGAACCCACGAACCGCGAGATCATGACCTAAGCGAAAGTCGGACGCTTAACTGACTAAGCCACCCAGGCGCCCTTATTTTTTTTTTTTTTTTAACGTAAACTCTGCCCTCTGCATGGGACTCAGACTCAACAAACCCAAGATCAAGAGTCACATGCTCTGCCCATTGAGCCAGCCAGGTGCCCTATTCCCTTCTCATGGGAATTCTTAGCATCAGTAGCAGGGCTCAAGCTGTTTTTCACCTGAGTAGCCATTGAATCCTTAACCCCTTTGGCCAAGGGAGAAAGGGAGCTAAGCATTCAGCCTAAAGCAGGCTTTCTCATGCTCTGTCCTGTGACATTTGAGGCTGGTCCCTCAGTTGTGACCGCCCTATGACTTATGGGATGTGTTTAGCATCATCCCTGACCTCTGCCCACTAGATGGTAGTAACTGCCATCCCAACTCCGGGCTGTGACAACCCAGAACGTCTGCATACATGGCTGCCACGTGGCCCCTGGGGGACAGAATGGCCCTTGGTGGGGATCACTGCTGGGCTAAGAGTGGGGCTAAAGTCTGTGCGGTGGACCTGTGTCTTTCCTCTTTATTTCCGCGTAAGCATGGGACAGCCTAATGGCACCTGCATATCCATATAACCAGTGTGGTCCGAGCTCTCAGCCTGCGTCATAAGTCAGGTTATTTCTTTATTTTCACGTTAAACTGGTTTCGGACCCACTTCTGGGACAAAGATCGAGTCCTGTGGATCCCTTCTTAGACCTTTCCCTAGGCCCGAGAACCTGATGCCGCACGTCGCACAAGGTGCTGTGCCCTGCGCCAGGGTGCTCTGTAGTGACCGTGGGCTTCCCTGGGGCTGCCCTTCCTCTGCCAGCCTCCCGGAAATCCTCAGATTTTCTGTCTGAAAACCTCACCCAACAGCTGGCCCCTCCTTCCTGGGTCGACACACAGCCCTCTGACACCCTCTCCCTTGGCCAGAGTTCTCTATCCTTTGGAATTGCACAGTCTTAAATGGCTTTCTGCATCCGCCCCACTCTGCCCCCAGTCCTGCCCAGTACGGACTGCCCAGCCTGGCCTTCTAGCTTCAGGTTGGGATCAGCCAGCACCCACCAGTTGGCAGAAGAGAGTGGAGCGAAATTAGTAGGATTACACCCCTGCCTCACGTTGTGACGGTGGCCGTGTTCCTCTCCAGTGGCCAGAGCTATAGCCAGGGTGACCAGATAGGTTAGGGTCAAGATTGGTACACAGGTGAGCCCTGGAAAGGGGTGTTAAAATTAATTAAAATTAAATTAATTTTTAAATAATTACATACGATTAGCAGATTGATTTTATTATAATGGTGGACCTTTAAAGTAGCATGATTTGCTGGGGCGCCTGGGTGGCCTAGTCGGTTAAGCGTCCGACTTTCGCTTGGGTCATGATCTCGCGGTTCGTGGGTTCGAGCCCCGCGTCGGGCTCTGTGCTGACTGCCAGCTCAGAGCCTGGAGCCTGTTTCAGTCTGTGACTCCCTCTCTCTCTGACCCTCCCCTGCTCACGCTGTCTCTCTCTCTCTCTCCTAGAAATAAATAAAAAAATATTAAAAAAAAAAAAGTAAAGGGCTTTGGGTGCCTGGGTCTCCAGGTCAGTGTCCAGCTCTTAATGTCGGCTCAGGTCATCATCTCATGGTTCATGAGTTCTGGCCCCATTTCAGGCTCTGTGCTGGCAGTGAGGAGCCTGTTTGGGATTCTCTCTCCCTTCCTCTCTCTCCGCCCTTTCCCCCCACCTGTGCTTGCTCTCTCTCAAAATAAATAAACTTTTTTTTTTTTTTTTTTTAAGTAAAGGGCTTTGTTAGAAGACTCTTTTGACACAAGCTGAGGTAGTGTTGAATCCAATCCTAAGACTTGAGCTTTGATCTATATATGCCATGCAGGCTGTGCTGGGGTCTCATTGCTTCATTTCCTCTGTTCCTTTGGTGCTATTCGGTGTCACTGTCTTCCTGTTTACAAGCTATCCATCCATCCTTCCTTCCTTCCTTCCTTCCTTCCTTCCTTCCTTCCTTCCTTCCTTCTTTCCTTTCTTCCTCCCTAAAAGAGAACGTGAGCTGGGGAAAGGGGCAGAGGGAAAGGGTGAAAGAATCTTAAGCAGGCTCCATGCTCAGTGCGGAGCCCAGTGCAGGGCTCAATCCAACAACCCCAGGACCATGGCTTCAGCCGGAATCAAGAGTTAGGTGCTGAACTGAGCCACCCCTGCTGCCTCAAGCTGTACTTTCAGTAACTGCAATTTACAAAAGGCTTCAAAAGCTGAAGATTTTTGGTTCCACATATATTCAGTATTTTGATTAAAGATTCCCAACTTAGGTATTTATCACTAGCTTTCTTGAGAAACAAACTCAGTTTTAAATTACGCACTTTTGTTTTTTGAACCGATTGCTGTCAGAAGTATTTATGGGTGCCTCAGTCGATAGAGGGTGTGACTCTTGATCCAACATAAAAAAAATAAAATATTTTTAAAAGTATTTGTTGCAAAATAATAAAAAAGTTTCTAATAAGTGGTAGTTTTATACCATGCATCACAGCAAACCTGTTCCGACTCCTCCTGTTTTACCTCAGGGAGGTTAATTCCCAGCCCGTCGCTGAACCTCCAGTTTCCCAGCATTCCCAGCCACCCTGCCAGTGGTGGCCCAGTGGCACCTTGCACCCTGCATCCTGCAGGCCGCAGCACGGCTCCCTGGCACGGCCGGGGTCTGGCAGGGTCCCTGAGGGCTCCCCAGCTCTTGGGTCTGAGAACACTCCACTCTGTCACCAAGTACCCTGTGTGTACCTGATGGGGAGGGTACTCACACTTTCTGGAAAGAGCTGGCACGCAGGAGTACCCACCTCCTAGAGAACCCATCCACCACACATGTGCCTCCCCGGCCTAGAAGCTGGAGGTGTGGAATTTGCTGTTCAGCTGATTTTGTGGCAGTCATTACTAATACTTAGGAAGCATGTGGGGAATACTTGAAACCAGATAAGGCCCTGAGACGGGACAGACCAGGATGGCCACAGCCCTCCCTCATTTCCCAGCTGTGTCCTCACAGGCAAGGGCGGGTAAGGCTGTGGAAAGGTCGGAAGGTCGCATGTAAGGTCGTCTGCTCCGTTCAGCTGGGTAAACCTAGATGAGAACTAAGATCGTAAACGGTTCCTTAGAAAGGACAGAAGCGGTGTCAGCGTATCGTAACCTGAGAATGAATTGTACGCGTTGATAACTGGCAGCATTACTGAGTAAGCACCATGGTTTCCCTGCTTGGAGGTTTCGAGCCCTGCAAGGGAGACTGGGTGGAGGCGGAGTACTGGATCCGGCCGGGCACGTGGACCAGTGAGGCCATCTCCGTGAAGCCGCTGAGGTACAAGCGCGTGGACAGGGTAGGTGCTGGCCCTCGCTTGTCCTTGTCTCCCTGCGTTTCCACAGCCTGGCCTTCTTCTGGGTGCATCAGGAAGTCAAGCTAAATAAGGCTCAGTCTTGGCCAAAAGCTCCCCCCCACCCCCCCCACCCCCATTTCCCTGCCGGGAGCACTGGTTTCCTCAGGGACGTAATTGGAGGTTTCCTGGCTCACTCATCTCTTCAAACTCTAGGCTCTGTAGTTGTGCAGAATGTGAAAACGATGTGACCGCTGGGAGCAAGTGGGGTGGGTGCGGGGCCAGAGCCTGCCTGGGCACTGGACACCAGCGCTGAGGGCACCGCCCGACACGCTCCTGCCGTGCCACCTCGGCCTTGGCTCCGGGGTCCTTCTATGCTCACGAAGCCATCAGGGCTTTGCTTCTCCAAGACCGGGCTCTCCGCTCCCCTCAGAGGTTGGTCTGCAGTGGGGCCTAGGGGAGGTGGTGCCCATCGGCTCGGCAGGTGTTTTGGGTCCTGGAGCCCCCCCACCCCCACCCACGCAGCACATGCCTGAACAGCTGTCTGCCACTGTGCTCACAGGTCTGCATTTCCAGCCTCTGTGGGAGAAATGGGGTGCTCGATGACAGCATCTTTTTTACCTTGGACTCCCTGAAACTTGCTGAAGGGTATGTGCCGCGAAGACATGACGTGGTCAGCGCCGTGGTGGTGGAGAGCAGCCAGTCCTGCTACGTCTGGAGAGCCCTGTGCATGACCCCAGTGAAGAGACGGTGAGGACGAAATGGCTTTCTCCTCTGGGAAGGGAGAGGCCCAGTTTACGTGTAGTTTAAGAGTGGCTTTAACAAGCTCAAGTAATAGCCTGTCCAAATCCTGAGCTGGGTAGTTAAAGGGAGAGTATCTTCTGGAAGATTTTCAGCTGTCTCTGTGTTTGATTGAAGTTCAAGTTAACGGTTCCCTCTTAACTCTTAGTCTTCTACTGGCAGTTTGCACATTTTGGTGGGCTTTTATATCTTTTATTCATCTTTCACGTGTTGACATCTTTTTGATGCGTTGGATGTAGTGGGTACTTAGAATTATTGAATTTCTTATATCTGTGTCCTTCATTCCGTGGCCCCAGCAACCTCCCACCATGTCTGCTTGTGTGTGTAACACACAGTGGGGCCTCCCCTGAGCTCTCAGTGCCCTGCCCTGCCTCCTGCTACCCTCCTCCCCCCTCCTGCTTCCCTCCTCTGCTGCTTTCTCTCCTTAGCACTTAACCTCCAGTGAGCTTGCTCTGCGTGTCCCTTAGTGACTCTTTTTATCTCTCCTCTCAGAGAATGCAAGTTCTCTGCAGGAAGGAATTTGTGTCCTGGGTCCTGCTGTGCACTGAGCTCCTGCCTCTGTCCGTGCACCTGGGGGCGGGGCGCGTGTGGGGGCGGGGCGCGTGTGGGGGCAGGGAGGAGCAGCGCCCTGGGGGTGCCGCTGGTTCACAGGCGACAGGAGACGAGACACACAGGAGGATGGGCCTCCTGGCTCAAGGCTACGGAGGTGGGTGGGGTGGGGAGGCTCTGCCACGTGGGAGCCTTGCGCATCCTGTCTAGCAGTCACTGTCACCGTGGCCACTCAGTGCCCCCCGTCTGCTCCCCTGCCCCGCAGGACCCTGCTTCTTCCCGCTGGAGAATGACTCAGGCCTGCCTGTGGGGCCCTGAAGCCGGATGCATTGCCCTCCCTCCCCTCACAGCCCAGGAGGCCTGGGAGGCATAGGCGCTCTCGGGGCAGTGGGCCTGACACAGGCGGGACTCGCTGCCCGGCACGGTGCCACAAGGGGAGAGTGGCTCCTCCATATCGTGAAAACATGCCCTTGCCTGCTCTTCGTTTTGGTCAGAAATACTCGAAAATGCATTTAACTGGGCTCCTGGCTGCCACGGGCACAGGAGGCTCGGAGGATGGTGGCCAGTGCTGACCCTGACTGACCATCAGAAAGAAATCAGTTGCCATCTTAGGCCTCAGGGCCAAGTGTATTCATTGGAATGACTTATTTGTTTCAACTTCTAGATCCTTATTGCCAAGTCTGGGTTTCTTTAAACATTTACTTTTTATCATGCTCTGTGGCTTATCAATTTGTCGTGTTTTTGAGGGGAGTGGTGGCTCACAGTGGGCGTGGCCTGGTGTCTGTTGAATGGGTGGGGGCACCACCAGTGGGCTCCCTGCTGTGGGTGGTCAGTTTCTGGGGAGCCGCCTCAAGTGGCCCCTGGGCTGCGGTGGACTCAGATGTAGGTTTGGGGGTGCACTTTCATCTTGGGGAGGATCAGTCTAATCCCAGGTGGATTGCATGAGGCTTCTCCCTTGACTGCCTCAAATAGTCCTCTTCACGGGCAAGGGGGACGTATGCCCCTCTCCGTTACTGACGCTGGTCAGAGTGCGGGATCAGAGGGTGCGTGGTGGGTGAAGGGAGTTGACTGGGTCCCAGGGAACTCATAGCCAATGGGCAGTCAGTGCCCATTTCCTGAATTAGTAACCGAGATGAATGTCCCGCCCTTCACAGAAGCTCAGCGAATGCTCTCTGGGGGCCCAACACCATTCTGGCCCCAGGAGTACTGCCTCGGACAGAGAAGACCGTGTTCCTGCCCCCGGAGAGCTTAGCTGTTGTCCCCCCACTTGGGCTCCTTGTGCCCAGAGAAGCGGCTGGTGGGGGAAGCGCGGGGCATCGGGGGTCTGTGTGTGTGGATTCCCTCCACGAGCTGGACCCCATTCCACAGCGTTAGCCCCACGTGTGCTCCCCACTCAACGCCCACTGTCTGCCCGCCCAGTTGAACATCTGAAAGACTGTCTCAGTTAATGAGCGCAGGGCCGAGCTTCCGCTCTCCTCTGGAGTGTCTCCCACCATCTTCCCCGTCCTGCTTTCCTGGGTGGGGTGAGCCCGCTACCTCCCAGTCATTCCTGACTCCCTTCTCCGTTCATACTTCCCGCCCCTCCACTAGCAGATGTTAGATGTGGGCTGTCTGCCAGGATCAGGACTCTGCCTCCACCACCACTTGCACGGCCCCCTGGCCTGGGGTGAGGGCAGAGGGCCCAGGGCAGAGGTGAGACTCTCTGAGCTGTGGGAGGTATGGGAGGAGGAGCCGCGCTGTCGGCACGTGTGCACTATGGCCAAGGAGGGCGGGAGGAGCCTGAGGGGCAGGAGCTGGCTGAGGAGGGGGCGCCGTGTGGTTGAGAATGTCCCTCCGTGTGTGGACGGAGCTGCAGCCGGGCAGGGAGGGGAGATGCCAGGTTTACTGTCTAGACTAGCTGCGTGGGTATGCAGTGAGGGGCAAAGCCACCTGCTTCCCAGCAATGTCCGCAGAATGAAAGGAAATAAGAGGGTCTGTGAGGGAGGGTGAGCGAGTCCCGGTGCCTTTCTCACCCTCCTGGTAGCCTGACGAGAGGACGATTGCTCGCTCCCTCCCCAGCATCCGTGCTGCTGGTGGACATGGGTCCCTGTTGTGTTCCCAGAATCAGGAACCCCAGGATGTCACCACTGTGTCGTTGCCTTTTTTCTAGATGGTTTAGGATTTGTAATTTTCTTCTTCAGGATGATTTGCTTTCCTTCTATGAAATCCTGAGTGTTGTAGGAACTCTGCGCTTTTGTAGCCACGTCCCTGGGGGATTGGTGTTTCGTCCCTCCACTTGGCCCCGCGGTCGGTGTGTCTAGAAGGAGCGTGGCCGTGGGGGGAGGGGCGTTCACGACACCTGCCACAGTCATGCCGTTGTTTGGGTGCTCTCTCCAGGGACTCTTCTGCCTTTGAAGAGACTGCCGATGAGTTCTGTGGAGCCCTTCTACTGAAGAACAAAGGTGATATTGAAGTCACGAGAATGACAAATTTTGGAACGTTAAAAGAAGGAGGAAGTAAGAATATGGTGATCTGGATAGAGTAAGTTTAGCACTCAAATTATGTTTAATGGGTTTTAAATTGTGATTTAAGAATTTCTGTGGAATAGGGCTGCCTGGGTGGCTCAGTTGGTTAAGCATCTGACATCAGTTCAGGTCATGTTCTCACAGTCCATGAGTTCAAGCCTCATGTCGAGCTCTCTGCTGACAGCATGGAGCCCACTCAGATCCTCTGTCTCCCAATCTCTCTGCCCTTCCCCTTCTTTCCCTCCCCCTACTCTGCTCACGTGCTGTCTCTCAAAAATAAATAAATATTTTTAAAAGATTTTTTTTTTATTTTTTGTTTTTAATGTTTTATTTATTTCTAGGAGAGAGAGAGAGAGACAGCGTGAGCAGGGGAGGGTCAGAGAGAGAGAGAGTCACAGATTGAAACAGGCTCCAGGCTCTGAGCTGGCAGTCAGCATAGAGCCCGACGCGGGGCTCAAACCCACGAACCGCGAGATCATGACCTAAGCGAAAGTTGGACGCTTAACCGACTAAGCCACCCAGGCGCCCCTAAAAGATTTTTTTTTTTTAATGTTTTTATTTATTTCTAGGAGAGAGAGAGAGACAGCGTGAGCAGGGGAGGGTCAGAGAGAGAGGGAGTCACAGACTGAAACAGGCTCCAGGCTCTGAGCTGGCAGTCAGCACAGAGCCCGACGCGGGGCTTGAACCCACGAACCGCGAGATCATGACCTAAGCAAAAGTCGGACGCTTAACCGACTAAGCCACCCAGGCGCCCCCCGTAAAAGATTTTTTTAAGAAGAATTGTCGTAGCACCAACCTTTCACTCATCAGATTGAATTTTATGTTTTATGGTAGCTGATTATTTTAGCTTCAGGAATCTTGTCTGTATTCATGGCTCATTTTCTTTTTCCAGGAATAAAGGAGACATTCCTCAAAACTTAGTCAGCTGTAAACTGGCTGGCTGGGATAAAGCTAAACAGTTCAGATTTCAAATGCTGCATAAAGGCCAGACGTGCCCTGCAGGGTCTCTCGTTCCTGTTCCTGAGAAGGAGAAGAATTTTTCAGATGAAAATGTTAACTCACTAGACAGCTACCAAAAAAGCAAAACCTCTCAGGCGTCGGAGAGCAGCTCGGGGAACAGCAAAGGCGACTCTCCAGGTAGACGTCTCTCCTGTTGCCGTGTTCTGCCCGCCAGGGCTTTGCTGCCCCTGCGCCCTGCTGGGCCCGCGTGACCGTGAGGCTGCTGTTGGGGGGCTGGGGGCCGGAGTGGCCAGAGCACTGCAGCTGGTGCAGCAGATGATCCTGCGAGCTTTTAGGTTCTGGGCTCTTCTCTGATGTTTTGTGACTGAGAAGAGCAAAAATAGCTTGACGGATCCCAGAAGTGCTTTAGACGTGCTGGTTGCTATGAATGGCTCTGAACTCAGGAAAGGCTGCCCTCTGTCCACTGCTGTCTGGTGCTTTGGGTGTGTGCTCGCCTGTCTGTGGGTGAGCGCTCATTTCCGCCCGCACACCCCCGCTGTCAGGAGCAGCCTCCCTCGATCTAATTTTGGTTTACATTTCATCTCCCAGATGACTGTGCCTGTAGAGGAGAAAACAGAGACAAAGAAAAGACACCATGGAAGCAGGCAACGAAACTGGAACCTGGAGGGCTCATCCCTCCAGGTGGAAAAACCCTGATTATGATTATTTGTGATGCAAAGTACGTGGCCAGAGGGTTGGGAGGGAGTTTACTTTGGGAACATTCATACATTTGTCTCTGTAGGTTTCCTGTGTGATATTTCTAGATATTCTATAGAATATTCCTAACTATTTTGATGAGACAAAACTTTAAGAAAAAGCACTGGTGGGGGCGTCTGGGTGGCTCAGGTGGCTAAGCGTCCAACTTCGGCTCGGGTCATGATCTCACGGTGGTCCATGAATTCAAGCCCCACATCGGGCTCTGTGCTGACAGCTCAGAGCCTGGAGCCTGCATCCGATTCTTTCTCCCTGTCTCTCTGCCCTTTCCCCGCTCATGCTCAGTCTCTCTCTGTCTCAAAAATAAATAGAAGCACTAAAAAAATATAAAAGAAAAAAGAAAAAGCACTAGTGGAGAAAATGACTTGAGTGAGTTCACAACCCAAGGAGTTGCCTCCCCAAGCCTGACCGGCTGCCCCCACCCCAGTGGCCACAGCCCTGAGCCTCAGTCCTGGTGGAGCCCATGAGCTCAGCCTCTGCCCCTCCCCTCCCTTCCCCTCTCCTCCCCTCCCGCTCCCTCAGCCGAGGCCTGCCTGCCCTCCGTCCCCACCTGGGCAGCTGGCCCCGAGGCAGGCTCCTGGGGCAGGGGGCTGAGGCCTGTCTCCCTGCACAGGCTGCGTGTGGCAGGAGGGTGAGGGTCCCTGTCCTCTGCCTCCTTTCCTGAATCCCGAGCTCCCCAGCCCTACCTCTGCTCCCAGCAGCTGGGCATCTGGGCCACAGGCCTCTTCCTTTCTTGATAGCCCTCTACGTTGCTAATTCTAAATCTTTTCTAAAATGGGACTCTGAGGTGCCTGGGTGGATTAGTCAGTTAAGTATCCGACTCTTGATCTCCGCTTAGGTCATGATCCCAGGGTTGTGAGATTGAGCCCCGCATAGGGCTCTGCGCTGACAGCCTGGAGCCTGCTTGGGATTCTCTCTCTCCCTGTGTCTCTGTCCTTGCCCCGCTCGTGTGCGCATGGTCTCCATTAAAATAAATAAATAATAATAATTAAAATGTGACTCCGATTAAACCACCACCTTGCTTCAAACCCATGGATGACCGACCATTCACACAAGTTGCCCTTCAGTCAGCGGTATGTGATGCCACCACTTTTAATGATCCCTTTAACGTGACGGTAAGAAGTCTGTGAAAAGGCATCAGGTGAGCTCAGTGGGTGACGTGTCCAGCAGAGCCTGCATTCGAGCAGCAGCAGGAGACTGGGCAGAAGGCAGACTGAAAACAAGATTTCTGGTAACATCGCACGTAGTTCTGATTTACACCTTAGAATACCGCCTTTGCCGTTGTTCTTAAGTTGGAGAATTACAGCTTACGTGGCTAATTTTATGGTAGGAAAACTGTACGTTCCTTGTCTTCAAAAGCTCCTTTTTTCCTCTGAGAAGAATTAACAAAAACTAGGGGCGACCTGGGTCTGCAGCTGACTTCCCACGCGCGTGCGGGGAGGCTCCGCCGCCCCGCTTGTCCTCTGACCACGACTCAGACGTGTTTTGTGTTTCCAAGGAGTTCCGGCCGCTGCAGGGAGCTCCTCCTGCTCTGCTTCTCCAGCTTCACAATCGGTCGGTTCCTGGAGGTGAACGTGGTCAGCGGGGAGGAGTCGCTAATAGCTGTCCGGGAACCGTTTTCCTGGAAAAAGTCTAAAACTTCACCCACATTGGCATCCACAAAAACTACAGTTGTTGTGACCACACAGAAAAGGTACTGTGGGCAGAAGAGACCTCAGGATCCGCGTGTGCTCGTGGTGTGTGAAAGACGCGTGTGGCTGCTGTGTTGTCGGGGGGGTGGTCCTGGGATGGGGGCGCGCTGGGGCGGGGGCGGCGCTGCGGTGGGCACCTCTTGTGGTTGCCGTGCTTGGGGGAAGGATGTGTTTTCACGCAGCTCTTCAAGTTTTGTCTGGTTTTTTAAATGTTTTATTTATTTCTAGGAGAGAGAGAGAGGGACATCGTGAGCAGGGGAGGGTCAGAGAGAGAGGGAGTCACAGACTGAAACAGGCTCCAGGCTCTGAGCTGGCAGTCAGCACTGAGCCCGACGCGGGGCCCGAACCCACGAACCGCGAGATCATGACCTAAGCGAAAGTCGGACGCTTAACCGACTAAGCCACCCGGTTGCCCCAAGTTTTGTCTGTTTTGTCTGCAGGAGGGCTCTGCAGTGTGAGAACAGTGGTAGTGGGCCCCGCCCCCGCCCCACCCCCGTGTTCCCAGCAGCCCAACCCAGCTCAGAGACCTCCTGCGTCCCGCGTCCCACGCGGCAGCAAGGGCTCCACAAGATGTGGCGGGTAGGCCACCGCTCTGGCAGGGACTGAGGGAGTGGCCTCAAGAAAGTGCTGCAGGTCCGCATGCTCTGTCTGCAGCCGCTGCACCCAGAAATCTCTGAAAAGCAGTGGTTTTTTTAAGTTTGGCGCCAGAAAACCTGACAGGGATGTGAGGACAATTCTGGACTTTACTTAGTGATGTGAAAGCTTGCCCCCACCTGTAGGAACTGACAGGTTGAACCGTGGTCCAGCCCAGAATCCTCAGGGTGACAGATACTTCTTTCTAATATTAGAAAACCCTGAACGTCACATCACATTTTTGCCCGGTAACAATTTAAGGTAAGGTATTAAGGACTTGACTAATTTTCAGGCTAAAGAAAAAAAAAGCTGTTAGAGTAGTATGTGGTTGGTTCTGGGATTATACCATTATTTGAATCTAGCACTGCCAGCCAGGTGCTGTGTGACTTTGGACTAGTTTCTTAGCCTCTCTGAACCTTAGTCTTATTTATAAAATGATAGTGTCTCCCTCACATGGTTACAGGGATTAAATGAAGTAAGATATGTAAAACATGTAGTTTCTGACCTGCAGTGAGCGGTAGTGAGCAGTAGGTAGTAAGAGCCAGTGGCCATGGAAAGGGCGTGCTCTGGGGAAGGGACTTGGACCGTGAGAGCAGCTGCCGTAGCCTGCGGGCAGGAGAGCGACTAAGTGACTGGGTCGTAATTACAGGGCGTTGGGGGCGCGGGCGGCCGTAGCGGCCCACCCGGCAGCTTCCGGGCTGCGGTTTGGCTTTAACTAGGGGGGTGAGCCCGACCCAGCCTGGTCAGCTGCTTCCCTGCTCGCTGTGGGGGCGTGTCTCAGACAGGAGACACTGGTTTCCCGTTGTCAAGGTAGTGGCCCAGAGTGCCCCGTCTGGTTGGCGGTGGCCACCTGCACCGCTGGCGTGGCCCCGCCACGCACATCCGCCGTCCTCGCTCCCCACCTAGGACGGCGCTGTCTGCTCGCCGAGCCAGCCTCTGGAGGACCTCTCTGTGCCAGGACCCCCTCGGCCGAGCCCCGGCCATTGTAAGCTGTAAACACGTGTTGTGTTAACTGAGCGTGTGTCGTGAGGCCGCGCAGGGAGACCGTTCCGGGCTTTTCCCTCATTGGCTGTGTAGTGATGATCGCGCCCCCCCTCTGGTGTCCAGATACTTTGCTGTCACTTACTGAAGGCCTCTGCTTTTGACATGTACTTCACACCCGTGCCTCGATGGAGATCTCGTCACAGCCTGCGTCTCAGCTGGGAGGTGGCGGCCCTTCCCGGCGCTCCTGGGGGTGGAGGCTCCGGCGCCTATGGGGACGTTTCCGCCCCAGAGCTGCTCTCTAAGCTGCCTTCCTGTCCAGAGCCCAGCTCCAGGGATGTAGGGGTGAGGTGACTGTGGAGGAAGGAGGCGAGGGGACATGCCTCCCACCGCCAGCCCTCAGGCGTGGGCTGGAGGCAGGACTTGGAATGAGGAGGAGTGCCCAGTGCCTTTCTCCACTTGATGCAGCTGGACAGCCTGCAGTCGAAGATTCTCCACGCCTCCCTCGTGACCCTTCTCTTCTTTCCGACTGTCTCTCCTCCCAGCTGTTTCCTTTCTGGTCACTTCTTCTGTATTAGATCGGCCTAGAGCAGCAGTGGTGCTGTTCGTGGTGGTGGCCGAGTCCAGCGACTCCTCCCCACAGCCCTTTCTGGGATACGCAGAAGCTTGTTTCCCCAGGGAAGCTCTGGGCTAAAAAACAGGAAGGCAGGACCCAGACAGAGCAGCCTTCCCTGAACATGTGGTCCCGCAGCGGTGCGGGAATGGTCCTGAGGATGATAGGCTCGCGGTCGCAGGAAGAGCCAGCTGAGTGGAAGCTTAAGAACGGCTGTTTTCAGACCTATGGGATCCAAGGGGCCCTTGGGTGTGTGGCCCCCTCTTCCCTTGAGGACACGAGAGGGCCCAGGCAGAGAAAGGTCCCAAAGCAGCTGAGTTTGCTGAACTCAGCAGTTCACCTGTTATTTTTGGCTACTGAGTGATCTTTAGCTTTCTGAAACAGGCAAGGATGTCTAAGTGAAAAGGGCTGGTGTAAAATGCACGGGTGACTAAGAATTACTTTTGACTGTGATTTTTTTTTTCTTAAGGAACTCAAGACGACAGCTTCCAAGTTTCCTTCCACAGTATCCAATACCAGATAGACTTAAGAAATGTGTGGAGCAAAAAATCGACATTCTGACTTTTCAGCCGTTACTTGCAGAGGTAGGGAAAGGGCCTGAGATGAAATACTCTTGGCCACACTTGAGTTCTCTGACGAAATCTGGGGGAACTCTGCCCGGGTTCATTTTCACCACAGGCAGCTGGGAATGTCCACTCCATGAGGGACAGGTGCCCTCTGCCGCCGACACTGGTTGTGGGGGTGCCACCAGCCCAGCCCGTCTCTGCTGGGCACAGCTTTCTGTCCAGTCCGACTCGCAGCAACGAAGCAGACAGGGTGCGTGGGAAAGCCCGTGGCTCCAGGGACCAGAGCCGGGACGGCAGTCCCACACGGCTGCCGCCCTTGCCGGGGCAGCCCCTCCTCGCCCACCCCGTGCCTTAGCGGTGGCCCCTGGAGGAAGTCTTGTCCAGCCTGTCTGCTGTTAGAGGTGGTGGCTGAAGCCAGACCCGGAGTGGGGCCCCTGCAGGGGAGGGGTGGCACCGAGGAGCTGAGGCACCGCAGAGCACGCGCCTGGGAGCACGTGGAGACCGAGCCCAGGGGGAAGGAACGTGTCCGTCCGCTGTTGGAGGGGAGTGTGCTGCCCAGTGTACGGGAGGGCACTTCCCATGGGGCTTGGGGGTCCACGGACTGAGGAGCATGAGCTGAGGCAAAGCCGTGGGCCTGTGCGGTGTCCTAGTGACGCCCAGGAGACCAGACAGCAGCCGGAGGGAGCCGCGCTTCCACAGAGCTCGCAGCCTGGGCCCGTGTGAGCCCTGAGCGAGTGCAGCAGGAGAAAGAGGGTGGACGAGGAGCTGTATTCGGAGGAAGGAAGGTTTAGGGGGAAGCAGGGGAGCCTGGGGAGTGGTTGCCTGAACCAGAGCAAATACCCATATGGGTCGTGGGGCCCCTCGTGTCTGTGGGACTCTGGGACCCACCCCCGCCAGGCGGCCAGGGGAGGCTCCTGAAGTGCTGCGGGGTGCGGGAGGCACAGGCCGGAGGTGGCCCGCCCCCACTCGCCAGCCTTCCTTGGGAGAGGGAAGGAGATGCCGCATACAGCCAGCGGCACTCAGAGACAAGGGGCCAGGTGGGACAGCTCTGCGTGGCTGGGGTGCCTCACGGAGGGGCCGGTGTGCAGAGCGTGGGTGGGGTGGGCCTCAGACGAAGCGGGGAAGCTTGTTAGGAAGGTGTGTGTATTTGTAATGAGTTCCCCACCTGGACTCGGTTCCGTGGCAGCAGGAGGAAGTGGAGGGTATCATGCTAAGTGAAATTAGTCAGAGAAAGGCAAATATGTGACTTCACTTACGTGAGGATTTTAAGATACAAAACAGATGAACATAAGGGAAGGGAAGCAAAAATAATATAAAAATAGGGAGGGAGACAAAACATAAGAGACTCTAAAATATGGAGAACAGAGGGTTACTGGAGGGGTTGTGGCGGGGGGGATGGGCTAAACGGGTGAAGGGCATTAAGGAATCTATTCTTGAAATCATTGTTGCCCTGTATGCTAACTTCGATGTAAATTTTTTTAGTTGATTAAAGAAAAAAAAGAAACCATTGGATAAACAAACCCCACTTTGTTTAAAGGCTGTGCTAGGCAGCGTCCAAAATGGCCCCCAGTAATCCAGTGTTCATGCCTGTGTATGGGTCCCTTCCGCATTTGACTTGAATTGCTCTGTGTAACCAAAAAAGTATGATAGAAGCAATGTTATGTCACTTTCAAAAATAGGCTATTAAAGACTGACTTCAGAAAGAAAAAGAAAAAGAAACAGGGGGCGCCCTGAGGCCAAGTGACTAGACCATCCTGAGAGTCTGTGTGTCCCTAACTCCATGTGAGCCTGGGTACCGGGAAGCGACCTTCCTTGTGAAGCTAGAAGTTCGCGGAAGAAAACAGTGGTAATAACGTTGATGGGTTATCAACTTGTGCAGCTGAAGGCTCCAGACTTGTGGCACGGGTGTGGTCTGTTGAGTCGTGTGACTGCCTGGGAGGCGTGCTCTTGGTCAGCGTCCCCGCAGCCCACGTGGGTGTGGGCGCTTGCTTTGATGAGCACGCGGTGTCCCCACGGCCCAGATGAAGGACACGTCAGCCCCCCAGCATCTGTTTGTCCCCACCCAGCTCTTGGTCTCATATACTGTGCTTTCTGTCACCAGAGGTTTGTTTCCTTTTTGGAATTCTATGAACAGAATCCTAGTGTTGATTCTTTTTCTGGTTTGGCTCTTTCATTCAGTGTAGTTATTTTGGCTTAAGATCCATCTGTGTGGTAGACAGAAGAACGGCCCCCGAAAGATGTCCGCAGTTCACACCAGTACCTCCGAGGGGACTCGGCAGGTGTGGGGGGGGGGGGTGACCCTGGATTTTCCAGGTGGCCCAGCGGAGCCCAGGGGTCCTTGTGGGAGGGCACCGGCGGGGTCAGACTCCGGGGGGTTGGGGGGGGCGGCCGGCCTGTGAAGGCTGGGATCTGGCGCCTCTCGGAGAGGAACGGGCAGGCGATTCTCCCCAGGAGCCCCCAGGAGGTCACGCCTGTCACAGGCGGCACTGCTGTGTCGGCAGCCCCTGCTGCTTAGGGCTGCCTCGTCACCGTGCGAGTGTCCCAGTGTTCCTCAGCTCGCCTGCTGCTGCGCGGGGTCGACGGTCACACGCTGTGTCGTTGTGCGTACGTGAGCCATCCTGAGGACACGTGGCCACAGAGGCGGGTGCATGTTGGTGGCAGCTGGGGGCTGGAGGAGAGGGCCCGGGGGGGCAGTGCTGACCTGCGCAGGCGTGTCACTGCGGATGGTCGCACCACACTGTCCAGTGTGCTCCGTGCACTGACTTGTCCACCTGAAAATGGCCCATCTCCTGTGAATTTCAGCCGCTTTCTCTGCCTTTATTGAGAGGATCATGTGGTTATACTTCTTTAGTCCTGCTAATGTGGTGAATTACTTTGATTTTTCGGGTGTTAGGTCAGCCTTCTGTTCCTAGGATACCACTCACGTGTGTGCACTCTCACTCATCTGTGTTTGTGAGGCGTGTTGTCCGTAGTCTGGCTTTCTTGTGACACCTCTGTCCGGTGTTGATTCAGGCACAGCGTGGGCCTCCTAGAATGGTTTGGGGTGTTGCCTCCTCTCTATTTTCCTACAAGTGTGTATATAGGAGTTGTGTTACTTATTCCTTAAATCTTCAACAGAATTTACCAGTGAGACGTCCAGGTCAGTTTTCTTTGGGGGAAGATTTTTAATTAGAAATTCAGTTTCTTGGGCGCCTGGGTGGCTCAGTCGGTTAAGCGTCCAACTTCGGCTCAGGTCATGATCTCACGGTTCGTGGGTTTGAGCCCCGCATCGGGCTCTGTGCTGACAGCTCAGAGCCTGGAACCTGCTTTGGATTCTGTGTCCCTCCTTCTCTGACCCTCCCCTGCTCATGCTGTCTCTCGCTCTCAGAAATAAATAAAACATTTTAAAAAAATTCAATTTTTTGAATAGCGATAGGGCAAGTCAGCTTCTATCTTGAGTGAGCTTTTGTGGTTTTTATTTTTAAAGGATTTTGCTCTATTAAAGCTGCCTAATTTATTTGCATAAAGTTGTTTATAATGTTGGTAATTTGCATGTCTTTTTTCCTGATGAATCTGGTTAGATGTTTATAAATTTTTACTAATCTTTTCAGAGAGCCAGCTTTTGATTTTACGAATTTTTCTCCATTTTTCTGTTTTCTTTTCATTGATATCTGCTCTTATCCTTACTATATTCTATTCTCTGCTTACTTGGTTTCATTTGCTCTTTTTTACATTTACTGACATTTGTTTCATAGCCTAAAATATGGTTTATTTTGGTAAATATTCCTTGTACACTCGAAGGGAACATGCTTTGTACCGTTAGTGGTGGGTTATTCAGTAGGAGTCCAGGCATGTGGGTCAGCAGCGTTGTTGAAATCGTCTTTGTCCTAATTGGTGTCTGTCTCCTTGTTCCACAACTCGTGGAGAGCCAGGTCTCACAGCCATAGACGTGTGTCTGTCCGTGCCAGGCCACCATCGGTCTTTATTCCCTGTGTTGCAGCTCTGTAATTAGGGACAGAAACATTATGGTTATCATGTCATCTTGATTAGTTAGCCCCTTTCTCAGCATGAAAGGTCTTGCTTTATCCCTGGTGTTCTTGGTTCTGGAATCTACTCTGTGTGATGCGTATGTAGCTTGCACAGCTTGCTTCTAGTCAGTATTAACGTGGTATTTCTTTTGTCCTACTTTTAACCTGTTTATGACTTTATCTTTAAAGTGTGTTCCTCTGGGCACCTGGCGGCTCAGTCGGTTACTCATCTGACTTGGGCTCAGGGTCATGATTTCATAGTTTGGTGAGTTTGGCCCCGAGTCAAGCTCTGTGCTGACAGCTCAGAGTCTGGAGCCTGCTTCGGATTCTGTGGCTCCCTTTCTCTCTTTCTCCCCCTCCCCTGGTCATGCTCTGTGTGTGGGGGGGTCTCTGTCTCTCAAGAATAAGTAAATATTTTATTTTGTTTTATTTAAAACAAATTTTTTTTAATGTTTTATTTATTTCTAGGAGAGAGACAGCATGAGCAGGGGAGGGTCAGAGAGAGAGGGAGTCACAGACTCCGAAACAGGCTCGAGGCTCTGAGCTGGCAGTCAGCACAGAGCCCGACGCGGGGCTCGAACCCACGAACCCTGAGATCATGACCTGAGCCGAAGTCTCACACTTAACCGACTGAGCCACCCAGGTGCCCCTTTAAAAATTTTAATGTTTTTTATTTCTTTTTTTTTTTCTTTTTAATTTATTTCTAGGAGAGAGAGAGAGAGAGAAAGAGACAGCGTGAGCAGGGGAGGGTCAGAGAGAGGGAGACACAGACTCTGAAATAGGCTCCAGGCTCTGAGCTGGCTGTCAGCACAGAGCCTGACGCGGGGCTCGAACCCACAAACTGAGATCATGGCCTAAGCGAAAGTTGGACGCTTAACCGACTAAGCCACCCAGGCGCCCCTATTTCTTTCTTTTTTTTTTTTTTTTTAATGTTTTATTTATTTCTAGGAGAGAGAGAGAGAGAGAGACAGCGTGAGCAGGGGAGGGTCAGAGAGAGAGGGAGTCACAGACTCTGAAACAGGCTCCAGGCTCTGAGCTGGCAGTCAGCACAAAGCCGGACGCGGGGCTCGAACCCACGAACCGCGAGATCATGACCTAAGCGAAAGCCGGACGCTTAACCGACTAAGCCACCCAGGCGCCCCTCCCGTATTTATTTCTGAGAGAAGGAGACAACATGAGCGGGGAGGGTCAGAGAAAGAGGGAGACACAGAATCTGAAACAGGCCCAGGCCCTGAGCTGTCAGCACACAACCTGATGCGAGGCTCGAACCCACAAACCGTGAGATCATGACCTGAAGTCAGACACTTAACTGACTGAGCCACCCAGGCGCCGCAAGAGTAAGTAAAATAAAAATAAAATTTTTTTTAAATTGTGTTTCTCATAGGAAGCATTCAGTTGGGTCTTGCTCTTTTATCCATTTGACAGTCTCTGCCTTAATTGTGTTTATGTGACTGCATTTTGTGTGGTTACCGATATGACTTTGTTTAAATTTATCATTTTGCCATTTGTGTTTTTTCCTTGTTTACTTTTTCTTCTTTATCTACTTTTTTTTTTTCATTCCACTCATCGCTTCCCTTGACTGGTAACTTTTCTTCTGTAGCGTGTGTATTGTTGCTTCAGGGTGTCTGTCAGCACTGGGCACTAGAACTTTCTGCTGTGATAGACGCGTTCTGTGTCTGTGTTCTCTGATGTGAGAGTTGCCGGCCACAGGTGGCTGTCGAGCATTTGAAGTGTGTCTACTGCACGAGGGAAACGAGTCTTCAGTTGTCTTTCATTTTACTTCAGGATAGCGTTAAGTGGCTGCGTGTGGATGGTGGTGTTGGGGCAGCACAGGCTTGAAGCATCTAGAACTCTATCCAGTGTGTCCCGCAGGGCGAAACCCCCCCACGGTGACACCTTCCCATTCTCTTCTCTTGGACCTTTTGTTAACGTCATAAATACGGCTTCTACATGTGCTTTGAACTTCATGCACCATTTTACCAGGTTTACTTTACATGTATGTAATTAGTTCTGTCTCTTTTTTTAATCTTTTATTTATTTCAGAGAGAGAGAGAGACAGCGTGAGCAGTGGGGGGCAGAGAGAGAGGGAGTCACAGAATCCAAAGCAGGCTTCAGGCTCTGAGCTGTCAACACAGAGCCCGACGCAGGGCTCGAACCCACAAACTGTGAGATCGTGATCTGAGTCGAAGTCAGACACTTAAACGACTGAGCCACCCAAGAGCCCCCAGTTATCTCTTAAAAGCATTTAAAAAGATAATGGGGTTTTTTTGACGCCTGCCACATAATTCCGGTTCTTGGTGCTCTTTGCTGCTTTGCACGGACCCAGACCCCGTGGGAGCCTTCTCCTGCTGAACACAGCGAACATCTTTGGGGCTCATCTGCGAGTGATCAGTTCTTTCAGCCCTTGTACGTCTGGAAAGTATTTCACCTCCATTTTTAAAAGATACTTTTCCCTGAGCCTTGAATTCTAGCCTGGAGCTTTAAAGATGCCGCTCTGCTGTCGCGGCTCGCTGCCCGCGGCGTTCACAGCGCGGCCTCTGCTTTCCTGCTCACCTTCTGTTCTTTTGCGTACCGTGTGCCCTTTTCTCTAGCAGCTTTTAAGATTTTCTCTTTATCATTAGTTGTAAAAAATTTAATTCACAACATGCCTTGGTATAGTGTTCTTCCAGTTTCTTGGCTTGAGGGTCTTTGAACTTCGTGGATATGTGGGCTTAATAGTTGTTTTCAGATGTGGGTATTTGTTGGCCATTCTGTCTTCAGATACTTTCTGCTGAGCCCCTTTTACAGGACCCACTGCTCGTGTGATGGCCCCTCGGAGCCGCCCCACAGCTCAGTGATTGTCTGCGTGCTGTCTACGGTGCTCCCCCTGGGGTGCTCCCCCCACAGTGCTCCCCCCGCAGTGCTCCCCCTGGGGTACACCCCACAGGACTCCCCCCGCAGTACCCCCCGCAGTGCTCCCCCTGGGGTGCTCCCCCACAGGACTCCCCCCGCAGTACTCTCCCTGGGGTGCTCCCCCACAGTATTCCCCCTGGGGTGCTTCCCCACAGTATTCCCCAGTACCCCCCGCAGTACTCCCCACACTACCCCCTACAGTGCTCCCCTCACTCCCCCAGTACTCCCCCTGGGGTACACCCCACAGTACCCCCACAGTGCCCCCAGTGCTCCCCCTGGGGTACACCCCACAGGACTCCCCCCCAGTACCCCCCGCAGTGCTCCCCTGGGGTGCTCCCCACAGGACTCCCCCGGTACTCTCCCTGGGGTGCTCCCCACAGTATTCCCCCTGCAGTACCCCCTGCAGTACTCCCCCCGCAGTGCTCCCCTGTGGTGCTCCCCACAGGACCCCCACAGTACTCTCCCTGGGGTGCTCCCCACAGTATTCCCCCTGCAGTACTCCCCACAGTACCCCCAGCGGTGCTCCCCTGGGGTCCTCCCCACAGGACCCCCCACACAGTACCCCGCAGTACTCCCCGCAGTGCTCCCCTGGGGTACTCCCCACAGTGCTCCCCCGCAGTACTCCCCCTGGGGTCCCCACAGTACTCCCCGCAGTACCCCGCCGCAGTGCTCCCTGGGGTGCTCCCCACAGTGCTCCCCACAGTACTCCCCTGCAGTGCTCCCCCTGGGGGTGCTCCCACAGTACCCCGCAGTACTCCCCACAGTACCCCCGAGTACTCCCCACAGTACTCCCCTGGGGTGCTCCCCCGCAGTACTCCCCCCGCAGTGCTCCCCTGGGGTGCTCCCCACAGTGCTCCCCAGTACCCCCTGCAGTGCCCCCTGGGTGCTCCCCACAGTGCTCCCCCGCAGTACTCCCCTGGGTGCCCACAGTACTCCCCGCAGTACCCCCGCAGTGCTCCTGGAGTGCTCCCCACATCACTCCCCCGCAGTGCTCCCCCTGGGGTACACCCCACTACTCCCCCGCAGTCCCCACGCCGCAGTACTCCCCTGGGGTACCCCACAGTACTCCCCGCCCGCAGTGCTCCCCCTGGAGTGCTCCCCCACAGTGCTCCCCCGCAGTACCCCCTGCAGCATCTCCCTGCAGTGCCCCCTCGCAGTGCTCCCCCTGCAGTACCCCAGTACTCTCCCCCTCGGTACCCCCCTGCGCTGCAGTTTGGAGGGTTCCTGTCTCCAGTCCTCAGGTTCACTAGTTGGTTTTTTTCGCGATGTGTAGTCTGATCCAATGTGCTTTAATGCCACACGTGACAGTTCTCATCTCTGCCAGTTCGGTCGGCTCTTATTTTAGATCTTCTGTGCCCCTGCTTCATGTGCTCAGTCTTTTCTTATTCTTCGAAGAACAGTTATTTCAGGTTCTTTGTCTGCAGATTCTGTCACGCATGTCACATCTGGTTCTGTTGAGAGGTTTTTCTCCCCGTTGGGAATTGTGGTTCCGGTTTCTTTCTAAGCTTGCTGATCTTTTTTTTTTTTTTTTAAATGTTTTATTTATTTCTGAGAGAGAGAGAGACAGCGTGAGCAGGGGAGGGTCAGAGAGAGAGGGAGTCACAGAATCCGAAGCAGCTCCAGGCTCCGAGCTGTCAACACAGAGCTCGACGCGGGGCTCGAACCCACAAACCGTGAGATCATGACCTGAGCCAAAGTTGGATGCTTAACTGACTGAGCCACCCAGGCGCCCCTCTTTTTTTTTTTTTTTAATGTTTTATTTATTTTTGAGAGAGAGAGAGCGCGCGCATCCAAGTGGGGAAGGGCATAAAAAGAGGGGGACAGAGAATTCAAAGCAGGCTCTGCACTGAGAGCAGTGAGCCCAATGGGAGCTCAAACTCATGAACCACGAGATCATGACCTGAGCTGAAGACAGACATTAACAGACTGAGCCATCCAGGCACCCCTTCTCCGTGTAATTTTTTGATTCCAGACATTCTGAATTTTACCTTGTTGGGTGTTGGACATTTTTCTGTTCCTGAAAATATTTTGAAATTTGTTCTGGGACACAGTTATTTGGAAGCAAATTCTTTAAGCCTGGCTTTAAGGCTTTGTTAGGTGAGACTAGAAAGGCATTTGATTTAGATTTAATACTTTTCTGAATACTCGATCTTATGTCTCGTCTATTACAAACCTTTCCATTTGGGCTGATGGGACCCACACTGTTCTTGACCCAGTGTGAGCTCTAGGATTATTCCGTCTAATCCAGTGGTTCTTAACGGATGACAGTTCCCCTCCCAGGAGACATTTGTGGCTGTCATGACTGGGGAGGGTGCTAGTACCAGCAAGCGGGTAGGGCCAGGGGTGCTGGTAAGTGCCCTACAATGCACAGAATGGACCCCCCCCCCGAGAACAGTACGGCCCCCAGGTGGCCGAGCCCTGCTCTTATCCCATCGGTGGGGTGTCCCAGCATGACATGGTTTCGCACACTTGTGCACTGACGAGCGCTCAGCTGACAGCCTGGAGGGGACCATCTGAAGCTCTCCAGACCTCTGTCTGTGCTGCTCTCTCTTCCTGGCACTCTGCCCTCTTGGCCCCCTGGGACCCCAGCTCCATCTCCTCAGTGCAGAGACCACACGGCTGCCCTGGCCCCTCTGCGCCAGGGCCTGGACTCTGTCGGGCGGCAGCCGGGCCAGTTGCGGGGCTCCCTGGGGTAGTCTCCCAACTTCCAGGCCACTGTCCTGTGCTGGTGGTGGTCAGTGTTGGGCAGCTGTTCTCTCCCCGGTCTGCTGGCTGCTCCTGGACAGGAGTGTGCTGGTGTGTGACTCTGCTCTCACTAACTTGCTGGCTTCTTTTTCAGCTTTTGAACATGTCGAACTACAAGGAGAAGTTTTCGACTTTGCTCTGGCTTGAGGAGATCCATGCAGAAATAGAACTGAAAGAGTATAACATGAGTGGGGTCACCTTGAAAAGAAACGGGGATTTGCTGGTTCTGGAGGTCCCGGGACTAGCTGAAAGTAGGCCTTCTCTGTATGCAGGTGGGTTTGTTACGTGTCCTGTTTTACTAGACGGACCAGCAGATGCTGAAGCCCCGTCAGGGGAGAGAGCATGTGACGTGGCTGCTGTGTCCCGTCGTCTCACTGCCTTTGCTTTGGCTCAGAGTCTCTGTGCAGCCCGCTCAGCAGCTGTGGTGCCCCTGGCACCTCACTTCGGTCACGCTGACACTGTGCCCAGTCAGCTGCCCCCGCCGGTGGTGTTTTATTTCACTTGTTCAGAGCATTTGCTTTTGTAGTTTAGCAGCAAAGCTCTGCGATTTTTTTCATTTTACATGTCATACTGTGTTTTTTAACTAGGTGATAAACTGATTTTAAAAACTCAAGAGTACAATGGACACGTCATCGAGTACATCGGCTATGTGATGGAGGTGAGAGGCGCCCCTGCCGCCTTAGTGCTGGACCAGCCCTTCAGCAGTCAGGGGCCATCTTCCCACCATGGCTGGGGCGGGGGCGCTCCTTCCCCCGACGACACTTCAGAAAATGCAGGATTAAGTAACTCTTTATATAAATTTGATGCGTAAAGACAACTTAATATCTTTTTAAAAATTTGATACTTTTTTGGGGTGCCTGGGTGGCTCAGTCAGTTAAGTGTGTGACTCTGGATTTCGGCTCAGGTTGTGATCTAACAGTTCTGTGAGTTTGACCCCCATGTTGGGCTCTTGGGCTTTTTGCTAACAGCACAAAGCCTCCTTGGGTGGGATCTCTCTCTCTCTCTCTCTCTCTCTCTCTCCCTCCCTCCCTCCCTCCCTCCCTCCCCCTCTCCCTCTCCCTCCTTCTCTTCTCCCCACCCCTCACTTGCACACATCCTCTCAAAATAAGTTAAAAAGTTTTTAAGTCCTGTAATTTTCAATCACATAAGCCATGTTTACCTTTTTAAATATATTATGTATAAGTTGTGATATTTGCATTTAATCCAATTTGGGCATCCTGACTATACTCCAGAAGAGAGAGCCTCAGAAGAAAAAATACACTTAAAAGTTTCCAGCTTTTTCTGCTTCTGTGGAGGAGTTTTGTTGGCTTTTCTAGCCCCTTCTGGCCCAATGCACGGTTGTGTGACCGCAGCTGGTCTCCATTGCCTCCCTGCGCATCACGCTGCCACCAAGGGACAGAGGGAGACTGTTTGCTGCCTCAGGCAGAAGACTAGCTTGAGGATGCTCAGACCTCTGCCTCTGGAGTGGGGACGGGTCTGGGGTCTGGTAAGGACTTGCAAGAGGGGTGACACCCTGCCCCTACAGTCACAGTGGTTGCATTGTGCCAGCACGCGGGCGCCAGCCCTGGCCTGCGCAGCCAGCTGTGAACGCAGTGCCATAGGACTTCGGGGGGGTGTGGGGGGGAGCTGAGCCTTGGTGCCCTGCCAGCCCCTCCTGCTGACCGTCCTCGGGATGTGACGGCACCGCGGACTGCCCTCCCTCCCCCCACAGAGCAGCAGCCACTGAATCTGAATCTGGGTCCTGAAGACTGATTGGGGGGCCCCAGCACCATAAGCTGACAAACCCGCACTGAAGCTACAAGCACCCCAGCCTTGGGGGTGTCGAGCACCAAATGATCTTTGGGTGAGATACTCCACAAAGTCAGCTGCTTCTGAGTGATGGAATTTATGGTCGAGTTAGAAAACTCTACAGGCCTCAGCCCATTGCTGTACTTGGTTCTCTAGAATTTCGTTTTTGGTTAGTGCAGTGGCGTGGGGGACCATGATGGTTCCGGAGGTCCTCAGGGAGCATCACAGATGGTGTAGTGGGCAGAGGCCGCACATCCAGGATGCGCAGTTATTCCATTGATGTCAAATGGGTTCTTATTTGATAGGCGGCCCAGTGTCCTCACCCTGGCATCCAGTGGTGGGGACATTCCAGAATGCGCCCACTGTGCAGCTGGCATGCTGTGCACTTGTGCCAGTCCAGGGGTCCCAGCACTGACCCTTGGCACCATAGTCACCTCCACAGAGGAGCCTCCCTGTCACCAGGAGCACGTGGCCTGGGAACAGACATCGTCATTTCCACCCTTCTCCCTTAGTTTCTCATTGAGCATGATTTTCATTTCCAAGTACTCTGCTTAAATCATTAAAGGTGCCCTGGATATATTTTTGGAGGGGGAGAGGTTTGGGTGTTTTTGTTTTTTATTTGAGAGAGAGAGAGAGAGAGTGGTAGGGAACAGAGGGAAAGAGTATTCTGAGCAGGCTCCACGCTCGGTATGGAGCCATCTTGGCGCTCAATCTCACGACCCTGGGATCATGACCTGAGCCAAAATCAAAAGTCAGATACTCAAACAACCAAGAGCCACCCAGGCACCCTGCCCTCTTATTTTTTGTATTAGGTTTGCTTATCTTTTTCTTTCTGGATTTTTCAAAAATTTCATGCATGGTGTTTCAAGTTTCTAGAAATGACTGTGTCGGTGTGTGAAGTCCTTGGCGCCCAAATCTGTTGATGGCTCTTTGTGCTGACCCTCACTCGTGGGGATTTGCTTCCCCATGTGCTTGGTGATCTTTAACTACAGATTCATTTTCTTCTGTCTCGATCCCTGGGAAACCTGGGGACCCATGCGGGGCTTACTCTCTATCTATGGGGATTGTGGCTTCTGCTACAAGGAGGGGCCCTGTTGATGGGGCAGCTCCACCACCCACGTTGCTGCCAGCCTCCTGTCACAATGGTCACAAACCAGAGCCAGCTCCAGCCACCTGGCCTCCGTGAAACCCACGCCCCCTGGCAGCCCTCATTCAGTCTGCGCTTCTCTTCAACTCAGGGCTTTCCTTCCTAATGTTTTTTTCTTTCCTGCTTTTTTAGACATTGTCTTTCTGCTCCGCTTGTCCAGGAGCCATTTTAGGCAGGCGGTGGTTTTGGCTGGATGGTCCCAGGATGGGTAGTTCCCTATTCTGGAAGGAGGGGCTTGGAATGACCTCTTGATGGAGGTGCTTTTGTGGCAGGTACCCCTCGCTGCATTGGTCATTCTTTGCTTTCTCGTCTCCTTCAGAGACCATGCCTGTGTTGCACACTATTCACACAGAGCCCAGCTCTCTAGGGTGCAGCCAGTGAGAAGCACAGTAAGTGTGCCGCTGTGGGCGTGGCCACCAACCAGGCCCTCCTGTGTGGTCAGTGTGACGAAAGCAAACAACATGATTTAATCCTCTTGATTATTTTTGCAGGGATTTAGAATGCCAAATTTTAGCTCAAATCTATAGACTGAAATGTTTCACGATATGTTGCTAGATAAAGATAGAAGATTGTCCCAACAAATCAGATGTAAAATATGGAAATTAAATTGTTTCTTTTTTAGATTCATGATGAAGATGTAACTCTTAAACTTAACCCAGAATTTGAACAGGCATATAACTTTGAACCCATGGATGTGGAATTTACATATAACAGGTAAGGCTTTTAGTGATTCTGCCTGCAAGCGTGTCTTCAAGTCTCAATGGGCAGCCTCTTCCTTCCATCCCTCCACCGGAAGTGCTGGCGGGGGAGGCCAGGGTTAGACAGCCTAGGCTGTTCTTGTTTCTAGTTCACAATTCCAGCTTTACTACCAGATATGTGGTAAGATACAAAGTTGCAAACATTTGCTTGTCATTCTTTTCTGAACCTTAAGTACACTGAGATCTTGTCATTTACCACTTTATGAGCCTGGGGCGGGGCCCTGCTAACCTGCTCTCCCCTCCCTTTCATCCACTGCGTCCTGTACCAGTACCTGGGATTTTGTATTTGCCTCTCCCTTGCTTTAAAAAAAAACAACCACACAGTTTGTGCATCTTTACACACACAGAAAAAACGTATTTTTTAATGTGTATTTATTTTGAGAGAGAGACACAGAATCCAAAGCAGGCTCCAGGCTCTGGGCTATCAGCACGGAGCCCAGCATGGGGCTCGAACCCACAAACCATGAGATCATGACCTGAGCTGAAGTTGGACCCTTAACCGACTGAGCCACCCAGGTGTGCCAGGTATTTTTTGGTTTTGTTTTGAGCTTGCAGTCTCTGTAGCGTTTAGGAGGATTTCACTGGCACATTCCCAAGACTCTCCGTGTTCTGTGTCACTGTCCTGTGTCACCTGCTGCTTTCTCCCCCAGGGCAAGTCCACTGTTCCACCTGGTCTGTGGATGGACACTGCCCTGTCTCTACTCTGAAGGTTTTCTGTGGGCACCTTCTCCCTTCTTGTGCTCAAACGCTCTTGTCTTCTGGGCTGTACACGTAAAAATGGGACTGTGGTTTGGGGGGTGTGCATTTCCGCTTTTACCCATGGTCACATCAGAAATCGCCAGAACCCGTGTCTGTAAGAAACTCTTGATCCAAGCCAGGCCAAACCTGACTTCGTTAGCCTTCTAAATTTGTGCCGGCTTGGTAGGTATATAATGTCTCCTTATGGTCTGGATGTGCATTTCTCTGTGTGTAAAGTTCAGAATTTCCATGTTTATTGGCCATAAAATGTCTTCCTCTCTGAAATACTGGCTCATATCTTTTCCTGAACAATTTGGTTTTTGCTATTTGTAGGAGTCCTTTCTGTGTCCGTTGTGCTGTGCTGTTCCTGGGTAGGCGCGCCGCGGGGAACTTCTCTAGGTCTGTTGCTTGTCGTTCCAGTGTCTCTATCTTTTAAGTATGAGAAGGTGCTAGTTTTAAGATAGATCAGAGATTTATTATATTAGTCTTTTTCAAGGAACGTTTGGGTGTTGGGACTGCCCCGGGGGTGTGTCAGGTGTGAATGGGGTGAGGGTCTGTGGGGAGAGGCTGTTGTTCCCCATGTAAGCAGAGCAGGTGGAACGGGAACTAGGTGAGGTCCCGGAAGGGGGCGCTCTGCTGTTTGAAATGAGAGAAACCAGCTCAGTGGAGCCCCTGTGCTGGCAGGGGTGACGGGGTGGAGGGGTGAAGGAAGCACCTGTAAGGGGAGGTGGCCCTGGCCAGGTGGGACGCGTCCTTGGGCAGGACGAAAGAGCTGATTTGTCCTCGGACATTTCTGACCCGGGAATGTGCAGCGGGAGCACTCAAAGGGGCGGAGGAGTTGGGGAGGGGGGAGAGAGTTAGCACGGGAGGAAGGTGGTGCTCGAGTGGCCCTGTGGAAGGACGCAGGACAGACAGCAGGCGTGACGGGCCGTTGAGCCAGAGAGAAGGTATCCAAGATCCGCCAGAGGGTCTACGGGCCCGGTGCCGGCGGTGAGGGGCTGCTGGCAGGCAGCGATCTAGGACGTGGGCCCAGGTCCTCAGCAGGCGGGTGGGTGGCCAGGTGGAGGGTGGAAGAAATGAGAGACTGCGTGTGAGCAGCGGGGGGCCACCGCTTGTCCCGGTTAGTCTCTAGGTCGCTTGCATTGGTATGTAAAACCAGAATTCCCACTTCAAAGAAAATGTGTTTTCCCCACTGGTTAGGAAAGGGAAGGTGGGCAGGGCAGCACCACGGGTTGCCCAGAGCTGGGGGCAGGGCCCCGAACGGGGCAGGTGGGCAGTGCGTACTTCCTGCAGGCCGGTTCCTTTCGGGAGAAAAACAGGCCTTCCAAGATACAACGTACGTGTGGTCACCTGTGCGGTCACCTGTGCCGTACGAAAGCATGCGGTTTGAGCATTTGCGTGTGGGTGTGTCCCGTGAAAGCGGCTCCACAGTCCAGAGGAAGAGCGCGTCCGCCGCCACAGACGCTTCCTGGGGCCCCTTCTTGTTGGTTCTCTGCCTCCCACTCCCAGGGCGAGGGCGGCACTTTCCTCGTCTCAAAGTCCTTTGTACTCCGTACGGTTTTACAGACTGTTTCTCTGGCATCTTTCTCTCTCTTGGCCGAATTATTTTCAGAATCGATCCCACTGTTACATGATTTTGTTGTCTTTTTAAAAATTACGGTTGATGCTCAGTGTCACAGTAATTTCAGGTGTATAACGGTGATTCTGGTTTCGTTCCTTTTTCTGCCTGAGTGGTCTGTTTCATCGTAGCAATCTGCCCCAGCTCACCCGTCCAGTCACCTGTGGGTGGACATTGGGTTTTCCATACCCGGGTCGTTACAGAGAGAGCTGCTGTGAACATCTGTGCACAGGTGTTTGGAGGGACACGTGTCCCTTTCTCTCGGGTGGGGCGGTGTGACGGCTGGGTCCTGCTGTGCTGGGCACTCAGCTTGTTAGGGAGTGCCGGATGGACACGTGTCCCTTTCTCTCGGGTGGGGCGGTGTGACGGCTGGGTCCTGCTGTGCTGGGCACTCAGCTTGTTAGGGAAGTGCCGAGATGGACACGTGTCCCTTTCTCTTGGGTGGGGCGGTGTGACGGCTGGGTCCTCTGTGCTGGGCACTCAGCTTGTTGAAAGGGAAGTGCCGGATGGACACGTGTCCCTTTCTCTTAGGTGGGGCGGTGTGACGGCTGGGTCCTGCTGTGCTGGGCACTCAGCTTGTTAGGGAAGTGCCGGAGGGACACGTGTCCCTTTCTCTCGGGTGGGGCGGTGTGACGGCTGGGTCCTGCTGTGCTGGGCACTCAGCTTGTTACGGGAGTGCCGAATGGACACGTGTCCCTTTCTCTCGGGTGGGGCGGTGTGACGGCTGGGTCCTGCTGTGCTGGGCACTCAGCTTGTTAGGGAAGTGCCGAGCTGCTGTCTGAAGCATCCCCACGCGCCATTTGCATTTCTGCCGGCTTGTGTGAGGGTCCCACCGCCCCACCTGCTCACAACTCTTGGGCTGGTCAGTCTTACAGCTTTTAGTCCTGGCTCTAGTCCTGAGGTGGCGCCTCACCGTGGCCTGGGTCCGCGCTGACCGCCTCTCTGTGTGCTTGTTTGCCGTTCACACGGGTTCTTGTTGCTGGTGGGTCCTGAGCCAGGCAGTAGAAGGTGTGCCTCCTCCCTGTCCGTTGGATGACACGTTGCTGTGGCTCTTGGGGGACTTCGGTGTTCCTTTGTGCCTGTCAGAATCAGCCTGCCGGTTTCTACAAAACACCTGTTGAATTTCTGGCTGGGATTATGTTGAATTTTTAGGTCCACTTAAGGGAGAGTTGACACGTTAATATTGAGGCTTCCAACCCTTGAAAATGTTCCCTCTCTCCATCTGGTCAGGGCTGTGTTTCATGTCTCTGACCGGGTGTCTGTACCGCTCTCTGGCCGTGTTTTCTTACCTCCTGTCAGATGGTTCCGACTCTAAGAAAATTGTGACACTGTTGTAAACAGTAAGCGATTTTAACTTAAAATTGTTTCTAGCTGCTATTTACGAATGCGGTTTATTTTTGTATATTAATTTCCTATCCTGAGAGCTTTTCAAACACATCTAATGGTTCTAGTATCTTTTACAGATTATGTAGGATTTTCTACATATACAGTCTTTTGGTTCAGATAAAGAGTTTTACTGCTTCCTTTCTTTTCTGGATGCATTGTTTTTCCTTGCCTGACTGCGCTGGCTACGACAGCATTCCATAAACGCGGCCTTGTTCCTGACCTGAGTGTGTAGCATTCGTCAGTCTTGAACAGTCTGGCACCACGGTGAGCGGGATACGGCCATTTGTGCTCAGTCCTCCGTCAGGTGAGGAGACGGACTCAAGTTTGCCACGAGCGCTCAGTCGTGACTGCGTGTGGGATTTTGTCAGATGCTTTATGGAGCTGGTCATGTGGTTTTCCTTTTTTTTTTTTTTAGTCTATGAAGATAGTTACACTGAATGGTTTTCTAATGTAAAATCAGCTTTGCATTGTTGGAATAAGCCTCACTTAGCCATAATGTAATTTCCTTTAATATACTGTTCAATCTCATGTGCCAAAATTTCATTAACTTTCGCATCTGTGTTCATGAGGTATGTTGGTCTGTAGTTTCTTGAAATTATTTTTTTTCTGATTTTGGTATCAGGATAATGTTGGCCTCACATATAAGCTAACAAGCATCACTTCCTCCTCCATTTCTGAAGATAGTTTGTGTAGAATATGTGGAATAGGTATCACTTCTTCCTTAAATGTTTAGTGAAATTTGCCAGTAAAGCCGCGTTGGTTTGGAGCTTTCTTTGTGGGAAGCTTTCTGATTACAGGTTTCATTTCCTTAATAAATCTGTAACCATTTAGGTTATCAGTTTTGTACTGCGTCAGCTTTGGCAGTATGTGTCTTACAAAAAAGAATTTGCATTTCATCCAAGAAATCTATTTGCATGAAACTATCCTATTATTTACGTATTAGTAGTACTTGTCGAATCTGTCCGGATGTGACTCTCTCTCATTCCTGACGTCTCATTCAATACGTACCTTCCCTTCCCCTCTTCAGTCTGGTTATAGGCTTTTCTCTTAAGCCTTATGAGGGAATCAACTTTTTATTTCATTTATTTATTTCATAGAAAGGGTCTTTCTACTTTTTATTTCACTGATTTCTGCCTTGGTCTTTATTATTTATTTATTTGGGTTCTGTTTGCCCTCCTTTTTCTAGTTTCTGGTGATGGAAGTTGAGGTCATTGGCTCGAGACCTTTCTTCCTTTGTGATTTTGGAGTTTGGTGCTGGGTGAGTGCTGTCCCGTGGAAGGTCGGAGCGCAAGTCGCCCGGCCAGGGTCTAACTCGGTTCCCAGGCGTTTGCTGTCAGAAATAGTGAGGCAGTAACTCATCTCCTTCGTACAGTGATGTGAAAGTGTAGGGAGAATTGGCATCCTTGCCACGTGGAGTCTCTTCTTCAACAGTAGATTGTACTTAGGAAAGTTTCTCTTCTTTTCCTTTCTTCTTTGGTCGTCCTTTGAAATTTCGTTTAGTGTTTGCTCCCACCCAGTGTGTTCTGCTCTTTTGGTCATGGTTTTCCATCTCTGATTTGTTTCATATTTTAGTGCAAATACCTCTAGGACTTTACCATTTAGTATCTTACTGTTCTTCAGATTAATCAAATTGGGAAATGATTCATCAGTTTCCATTTTAAGCTATTATGCTCATTGCCTCTTTGGCGTTTCTTGAGATCATTATTGCTTACCTTTGGAGCACTCGTAAGATGAAGTATTTTCGCTGGATAACTTCAGATCAAACGTTTCTTGTATGTCTAGAATGAAAAACAATGTTATTTTCATTTTGGTGAATTCCTCGTATAGTGTGCTTTTGGGATTTGTTGAGAAATATTTTATTCCCGTTTTGCGTGCTTTTTGGAAGCAAGGCGGTGATCTGCAGGGTGACGAGCTTGTGTGGTTTGCTTGGTGCTGTCTTCGTTACATGTTCCAGTCTTTGCTGTGCCTTTTGAAAGGTGTGGGAAGCTCACATCTCCTTCCCCTCGGGCAGAGGCCGAGTGGCACCAGCTCACCAGGCACAGAGGCTGGAAAGCGCCCCCCTGGAAGGCCTGGAGTCCTTCCTCAGTTTCTTCCCCTTTAATTGATCCGCTTCAGTTTCTTGTATCCCAGGTAACTATTTGTGAAGATTCCTTGTAGGGACAGAGTGAGGCTGCCAGGAGCCTTTGTGCCTGGGGCCCCAGAGGGAGGGTCTCTGAGGGCTGGGCTTGTGCACTCAGTTTTGCCGTCTTCACACGGCCACCCCACCCCCCGCCCCCCCGCCCCCACTCCACAACTCTACTGTGAGACATCGAAGCGCTTGCTCTGCACCTCATGATTCAGGTGAGAAGCGATCATTTGGTGTTTGGGCTCACAAGTCTGAATTTTCCAGAAACCTGTATGTGGCCCGATTTCTGAGATGACATGGAGCAGCTCTTGTGTTTGTTTCTTTGAGGCCAGATGTTCTTTCTCGAGCAGACGTCCATCTTTCGTGCTTTGGAGCTTTGGTGATCTTGTTTCATTGAAGATGAGGTTTTATTTTACATTTTTTATTCATCTCGTTTTGTTAAGACAGTAAGATAGGCCCATAACAGAGTGGCTTGTGCTAAGGACCATGTCACCAAACCGGGAGGTAATTACAGGTTTGTCTCCTCCAGAAGCGGAACCTTAAGCCGGCCAGTGGGGAACTGCCTGGTCGGGATGGGTGAGGCTGGGCCTGCGGGACCCCTGCCTGCCCCCTGCCCACCCCCTGCCCACCCCCTGCAGGGAGTGGGCTGGGAAGAGCCAGCCCCCTGTGGCTCCTGGGACAGCTCCCTCATGCAGGAGCCCTTCCTGTCGGACAGCAGCTCCAGGCCCTGCAGGCCGCTGCCTGGGATGCTGCCTGGTCGGATCAGTTTTTGCTCAGACTCTTAAAACTGTTAATAAGCCTCAGTTTATCTTTTAACTTTGAATTGTGAAGTTCAAAGGTTTAAATCTCTACAATCAAAATAACTTTGTTGTTGATGTAGCAGTATTAATATTTTAGGTTATATTTCCTTTTTTTCCCCATCGTATTCTTTTCATATATTTAACAGAGAAACATTCCCAGAAACGAAGGAGTCCCGGCTGTCCCGACACGTGGGATGTTTCTGTTGAAAGTTTTTCTGTAAAACTCCTGACGTTGTCCCGTCGTGTGCAGGCACACGCTGCGCAGGGAGCGCCCGGTGCCCCAGACCCCCCTTTATAAGTGTTTGTTCAGGCTAGATTCCCGTGTCCAGTACTAGTCTCAGTACGTCTACACTGGAGGTGAGTTATTTTATATTGTTCTTTCTCTGGCAGGACCACAAGCAGACGGTGTCACTTTGCGCTTGAACACATCATCCACTTAGGTGTGAAAGGTATTATTTTTGTGGAATGATGGTTTTACTTCTTCCCAGAGTGTTTTTATAAGTTCCTTGTAAAATTCTGTGTAAAACACAGTCTCCTCGGCCATATATTACAAGTAAAATTCTGTGATATCCAAAGTTTTTCTTTGGCATTGGCAAGTTTCAGTGTCTCTTTACTATTTCATCTGTGTGAAAATAGCATGCTTAAATTACTGAAAATGAAGTGTTGCCCTGTGCTTTTCCCTTCTTAATGTAATTTACTTTTGTACTTCCAAATAGGCAGATGACTTCGTTGTGAACAATACACATTACTGGTATTCTGTTGTAACTGAGAAACCAAGTCCAGGACCCAGAAGGGAAGGGTCTAGGTTGCTTCTATTCATCTTTTTTAAGCTTTTCAGTAATATCTACCTTCTTACCTTGTTTTAAAAGTGTTGTTTCCAGAAGAAGTCATTTTACAGTCTCCCCAAGTGACAGTAAATTGGAACTACGCACAAGACACCAAACATGATGGACAGCCCACCACCAAGGTATCGCTTTGACGACTTTTAAATATTTCAGTAGCTAATATATTAGCTCTCCATGACCTGGAATTTTAGAAGGGTGTAGGTCAAAAGTAACCCAAGATCACAGCTCAAATAAAAGTAAGATATTCAGGGCCGCCTGGGATGGCTCAGTAGGTTAAATGTCCGACTCTTGATTTAGACTCAGGTCATGATCTTGTGGTTCGTGGGATCGAGCCCCGTGTTGGGGTCTGTACTAACAGTGGACCTCGGGCTTCCAAGGTCTGGAAGGAGACATGCTAAGAACACAGAGCCTACTTAGGATTCTGTCTCCCTCTCTCTGCCCCTCGCACACTCATATGCATGTGCACCTGCTCGTTCTCTCTAAATAAATAAGTCTAAGATAATTTGTACAACAGATTTAGTGTAAAGTTTATATACGGTTATATGGTACAGTAAGTGGGGAAAACCAAGATGCAGATCTGTTTATATGAGTTTATCATTTTATTTTAAAATTATATGCTTTTCTTGTACACTCAGACAGGCACATTTATTCGATTATATATGCATAAGAAATGTCTGGAAGAATATATGTCCACCAAATTGTTAAGGTTTGTAATCTTTGTTTTTTTGTGGGGCTTTTTTCTTAAGTATTTATTTTGAGAGAGCAAGAGGGAGTATATGCATATGTGTGCAGGGGTGGGGCAGAGAGAGAGTCCCAACGAGGCTCCACGCTGTCAGCACAGAGCCCAATGTAGGGTTCAAAGTCATGAACCCTGAGATCATGACTTGAGCCGAGATCAAGAGTCAGATGCTTAATGAACTGAGCCACTCAGGCGCCCCAACATTTGTAATCTTTGTGAAGATTATAAAAGTATTTTATTTTTCACTTATATGATCCGGTTCCATGAATAGCATAGTGCCTGCTTTCTGCCAGCTGTTGTCTGGGCTGTCCATATATTTCTGAGTAAAACAAGTGGTTTATCATTGTGTTTCCAGTAATAAAAACTCTCCGTGTCTGTGTTGGAGGTTGTAACCTACAGTACTATGCTGTTCGAATTTGCTTTTTTGAACCTATTTTAAATTTATAAAAAATATAAAATTTTAATTCTAATATTTAGAAAGTCTTTTACCATTTTATAGCCCCTCTCCAAAAATGCAAAAATGATAGGTTTAGAGTACCTCCTACATATTCACAGAAAGTTCTCTGAAGGGAGCAGCAAAAAGTTTCCATTAAAATCATCTTTATTTCTTACTTGATTTAAAAGTAGAAAGGGCTCTTCAGTGGAACAGACACAGTGTCACCTACAGCACCTCGCTCATTGGTCCACCGGGTGGCCTGATTCCCAGGGAGGGTCTGTAATTCTGGTGGGGGACGTGAGATGGAAGAGCCGGTGCCCTTTGTGTGGATCACATTCCTCATTAGCTGAGTCTTAATATTTTTAAATGCAGAACGTTATCTTCTTCTGGATAAGCTTAGATTATAGATAAACTTGAGGTCATTCCACGCATCAACCAATATAGACTGAATTTACCTTCCTTAACTAATTAAAAGTCAGACAAAACACACAACAGTTTGAGCATACCCTAGGACAGTGATTCCTGACAGAGGAAGCAAATGAGGGGACTCCTGTGATTGCCCCAGCTTACAGGCTTCAGAGCTCCCAGCCCAGGGAGCAGAAAGGGAGGCCGGTGACCTGCAGAATTGAGGAGACACGCCTGGCAGCGTAAGGACAAGATGGATGGCATTCACAGGGCAGAGGACTGGGGGAGAGCACAGGACAAAACGCGCCCTCTGGTCTGCAGAGACACCCCTGGAGTTGTCTCAAGAGTGCATGCCTGTGCTGTCTCAGAAATATTTTTTTAATTCAGTCAGTTGTAATCAACTAAAGAAAATAACGGTGGTATGCCAGGCTTAATGCAGGAGTCTGAAGGATGCCATGAATTCCATTTGGAGGCATCTGTGAGCTTGCAGTGTAGACACCATTAACAAAGCTCACCCTCCCGAGCTGAAAAGTTCATGGACAAAAAATTATCATTGAAAGTAAATGGTGGCAGACATGTCCAGGAAGTATTGTGGGGGCTCAGTCCCTTTATGATCTTGTAATAGATGAATGTGTACAGATGGCAGCTAGTGGACAAGAGAACAATATTGAAATGGCCCTAATTCCAGGAAGTAGTATCGTCATGTTAGAAGCCTTGGAATGAATATTGTTAACAGTGGGTGTGTTCTGGAAGAAACCAGGGCCTTCTACATGTCCTCTCTCCATAGCTCCTGTTCAGGTAGTGCATTTTCATATTGAACTTTATTGTTAAATAAGCTTTTGTAATAGTCAAAAAAATAATAACAGTGGTAGTAATTAGCAGACATTGACATGAAAACAGTTACTATAATTATATTCCATAAGCTTGTGAAGGAGAGGAAAACACAGGCACATTCAATGGAGATATAAACAATAAAAGACAAATTTCTAGAGGCAAAAACTCAGTGTCTTAAGATGAAAAATATGTCAGACAATTAACAGACTAGACACTACAGTCAGAAATGCTAGTGAACTTGAACACAGAAACTCAACAAAGCAAAACAGTAAAGAAGAGTCATTTTTTAAAAAATCTCCAAAAACTAAAAAAAAAAACCTAAAGTGTATTAAAAAAAAAACAAAACTAAAGTGTATTAAAAAATAAAGCATCAGTGAGCTGTGGTACACCCACCCGCAGCCTTGCACCCATGCACTCGGAGTCCCAGAGGGGGGGTATAAGAAATACTAGAAAAAATAGTGGAAATTTTCCTCAGTCGAGAACTATAAGTCATAAACTACATATACATCCAGGAAATTTAACAGACCTAAAGAACAAGAAATCTGAAGAGAACTGTACTGAGACACATGACCACCACATTCCTACAAGTCACTTGGATAGAGCTTATAAACCTTAGAAACAAAGTCTCATTATATGCAGAGGAGCAGAAGAAAGAATGGCAGCGACTTCTTATTGACAGCAGTGAGCTCCAGAGACGGGTGGCTCTGGAAGGTGCCAGCAGGAAGAACTGTCTGCCTAGAAGTCTGTGCCCAGTCAACACTTCGGAAACAAAGAGAGCACTCACAATTATTCAGACATGCATGAGCTGAAAGATGGGGCAGGCGGCTACCCGCTGACCTGCATCACCACTGGGAGAACCCTTACAGCATGCAGAAACGACCCCAGATGGACGGACATGAGGTTCTGCCCAGAGGAGCAAAAAGGACTAGAAATGATAAATGGGTACGTACATTTAAAGAATGTTTTGTTACTTAAAAAAGTTCTCTTTAAAAGGACTTTTTAACTTACTTGTTTGAGAGAGAAAGCACATGCACATGGGAGAGAAGGACAGAAGGAAAGTGAGAGAGCCTCAAACAGGCTTCATACTTGGTGCAGAGCCTGACGCAGGGCTCAGTCACAACTGTGAGATCGTGACCGAAGCTGAAGTCAAGAGTCAGATGCTCAACCAATTGAGCCACCCAGGGGCCCAATAACGGACTTTTTAAACAGAAGGAAATTCTATAAAATGTGATGACATGGATGGACCTGGAGGACATTATACTCAGAGAAATAAGCCAGTCACAGAAAAACATGTCCTGCAGGATCTGTCTCTGTGAAATCTCTAGAATAGTCAGACCCATGGAGTCAGAAGTAGAATGGTTGTTGCCAGGCACTGGGGGAAGGGAATGGAGAGCTGCTGACCAGTGGGCATGAAGTCTGAATTCTGCAGAGGGAGCAAGCTCTGGAGGTGTGCGGTATGGCTCTGACCTGCTGTACTCGCCATGGGAAAATTTTTAAGAAGGAAGATCTGAAGTGAAATTGTTCTTACTGTGATAACATTTCATAATTTTTAAAAAGATAAGTCGGCTTTTTAGGCCATTGAAATAGTAGCAATGTATTATGGAGTTTGTAGTATAACATAGATCTAAACAAGGGGTGGAAGACGAGAGTATCACTTCTCTTACACCATATTAGTATAATTCACTTTAAGTGAATTGTGATCAGTTAAAGATATACACTCTAAATCCTAGAGCAACTACTAATAACAGATATAAAGAGCTAGACCAACAAAGGAGATAAAAGGGAATTATAAAAATAATTCAAAAGTAGGCAGAAAAAGAGGGATACATGAACAACTGTACCATGACCTGACTTACTTCCTACCCGCTTGTGCAATGATTTACTTAGAGTGGGTATTGACATCTCTGGCTACAGTTGTGTATCTAGAACAATTGAGACACTGAAAACAAATGGTAGAAAGTTACATGTCACAGGATCAGTAATCAAATTATGTGTTTGCAGTCTAAACGTGGCAGTTAAGAGGCAGAGATTGCCGGATTGGATAAAAAGACAAGACCCACCTATATGCTGCCTGTTAGAAACACATTTTAAATATAAAGACACAAGTTAAAAGTAAAAGATGAGAAAAGGTATCAACAAGAAAAGATGGCAACAATCACAGGGTGGGGTGGCTGTGCAAATGTCAGAGTAGGTTTTGGGGCCCAAGTAGGGTAAGGGTGATGTCACAGTATCGAAGAAAATCTCCGGAGTGTCTAACAATCCTAGACACTTCTGCACCTAATAACAGACTCCAGGCACAGGAAACAGAAACTGATAAAACTGCAGAGAGAACCAGCCAAACTCCCTGTGCTGATGGGTGATGTCAGCACCCCTCCCTCCATTAATCACAGAACAGACGGACAAAAGGTGGTACAATGCAGGAGACCTAAACAGTAGTCAGCCTCTGACCTGAGGGATGTTGGTAGAGCACCCCACCTAGAAAGAACTGAATGTGTGCACTTTGTGTAGAAGTGGACACAGAACACTCACTCCTGTAGACCTTATTTGGGGCCATAGAACAAGGCCATCAGATTCAAAAGGTTTAAAGTGATACAAGATGTGTTGTCTAACCACATGGACTCTGGTTAAAAAGCAGTAGCAGAAGGATCTCTGGAAAATCCTCACATCTTGAAAAAGCTAAAACATACTTGTATGCAACCCACTGATCACAGAAGAAATCAATAGATTAGAAAGTGTTCTTACCAATGTGAAAGTGACAGTGCAGCACCTCAAACACTGTAAGATGCCGCTAGAGCCCTCGGTTAGGGGGGATCCATAGTGCTGAGTGACAGCAGCAAGAGAATAAAGGCTTCAAATCAGTGACCTCAGTTTCCTCCTCAGAAAACTAGAAAAATAATAATAAATGAAATACAAACTAAACAAAGGAGAGAAAATAATAAACATAGGTCCAGAAGTCAGTGAAATACAAAACAAGAATGGTAGAGGAATCCGTGAACCCAAAAGCTGGTTCTCAGAGAAGATCAATAAAATTTATAAACTTCAAAGACTGATGAGGGAAAAGCAGGAAGACACAGATGACCAGAATCCAGGAGACAGGTGACATCACTATAGTCTGTAGGTTTTGAAGAAGATCGAGGAAGAGTACTGGGATAGTCAGTTTGACGTGTCAGCTAGCCTGACACACACACACACACGGTGTGTGTATATATATACATATGGGTGTATATATATATATGGGTGTGTGTATATATATACATATGGGTGTATATATATATATGGGTTTATATGTGAAAGAGACCAGGAATGGTTCATCCCAGGAATGAGAGGCTGATTTAACATTCCAAAATCAGTCCATGATAATCATCATGTGAACAAACCATCATCTCCATAGACATAGAAAAACCATAGACAAGGAGAAACCCATCATTTCCATAGACCTAGAAAAGGCACCTGACAAAACCCAACATCCATTCCTAATTTAAAAAGCTTAGCAAACTAGAAATGGAAAGGAAATTCCTTTACCTAAAAACCTACACAGTGAGAGACAAAATGCACTTTTCCTGTGAAGATCAAAACACATCCACTCCTGCCACTGACATTCAACACTCTAAGGAGGTTGTAGACAAGCAGCACAGCAAGAAAAATAGGAGGCACCCATATTGTGTATAAAATCTAATGGATCTAAAAAGAAGCTAGTGGAGCTAGTTAAATGACTAGCAAGCTTGCAAGACACGAGGTTAATATACAAAAGTATGTATGCACTAGCATTAAACACCAAGAACTGAAATTTTAATACTATATAATACTATATAAAGTAGCATCCAAATGTTCTTAAACATTAAGGATAAATCTGACAAAAGATGTGTAAGACTGTACCCCTGGAGTCCTCACAACACTGATGAGAGAAACTGTTCATGTATCAGAAAACCCAAACCAATCCCCAGACTCCATGCTAGTCAGGTCCAAATCTCGGCAGACACTTTTGTAGAAATTGACAAGCCAACTTCAATATCTGTATGGAAAGGAAAAAGGCCTAGGATTTTCAGAACAACTTTGAAAAGGAACCACAGACTTTAAGAACTCACACTCCTTATTCTTGAGATGTTTTGCAAAGTTACAACAATCAATACAGTAATTACAATTATCTTAATCAATACGAGATCAATGTATCAGTGGAACAGAATAGAATACCTAGAAGTAGACCAGGAATTTGGACAATTGACTGTATAAAGATGCAGAGGCGGTCAGAATAGGGAAAGGATCATCTTTAACAAAAGGCACTAGGACAATCAGGTGTCTGTATGCAGAGGTATGCATCCGGGTCCATACCTCACAGCATGCACACAGATTAACTCAAATGGATCATAGCCCTAAATAGAAGCCTGAAATCATAAAATTTCTAGAAAACTACATAAGAGAAAATCTTAATATATTTAGGTAAAGCAAAGAGTTTTTAGGTATGATGCTAAGAATGTGATCCATAAAAAAAAAAATTGATAAATTTGGACTCCAATGAAATAAAATATTTTGCTGGTCAAAAGATATGGTCAAGACAATGAAAAGACAAATGACAGACTGAAAATATTTGGAAATCACGTATCTGAGAAAAGACATGTTGAGAACAAAGAAGTGTGCAATCTCCGTAATTGAAGAAATACTCAGTTTAAAACAACTGAAAAGTGCCCAGCCAGCTCATCGCTAGAGCATGGGATTCAAAACTGAGCCAAAGACACAAATAGATACTTTACCAGAGAATGTCCAGATCTGACTCTGCTTACAGTGGGTCACACCCTGTTAAACTTGGCATAGAGGGAAAATACCCTAAGTTGGCAATCCATAATACTCCTAACCTGCCTAGCCTAGCTTACCTCAGATGCGCTCGTAACAGTGGGGTGGAATCTGCTAATGCAATGCCTGTTGATAACAAAGTGCTGAACATCTCACGTAATGTATTGAATGCTATATATATTCTCAGGGACAAACAGAATGGCGGTCTGGGTACAGGATGGTTGTTGACCTCTGATCGTGGGCTGACTGGGAGCTGAGGCCGCTGCCTAGCAACACAGGAAGATCGTACCACACATACTGCTAGCCCAGGAAAAGACCCAAATTCAAAATTCCAAGTACAGTTTTTATAGAATGTATACCACTTTCACACCGTCACAAAACAAACCATTGTCAGGGACTGTCTGTATGCAAATTGGAAGTCATGAAAAGATACTCAGCATTAGCCATTGGGGAACACAAGTTAAAACACAGTAAGCTGCCACTACGTCCGGATTGCATGACCAAAGTTAACAGGACTGCCCACACTAAGGGTCGTGTGCGTGTGCAACAGCTAGAGCCTGACGCAGGCTGGTGGGGAAGCAAAACGGCACAGCTGCTTTGAAAAAGTTCCTTGAGGAAGCCAGACCTACACTCGCCATACCGTCCAACCCTTCGCTCCTGGCGTTGACCACAGTGACACGTCCCCACAAGGACAGCAGTGCCCTCTCGGTAATGGCCAGTACAGGACCGGCCCGGTGTCCATCCCTGTGGGTGGATGAGGAATTGCATTCTGTTCTGGTGGAGTGGTACTCAGCGGTGAGGGTGGCGCTGCTGGGCCTCAGGAAGAGTCCGTCACGCTGCAGAGGTGTCAGACAAGCAGTGCATAATCTAGGCCTCCGTGTGTGAAGCATTCTAGGAACTGTAACCACTCTGTTGACAGTGGGGACGCTTTGTGAGCTCAGTAGTTGTGTTTATCTGATTGTGATGGTGTCGTGTGTTCGTGTTGTCACAACTTGTCCGATTGTGCACCTTAGATGCACACGCCTCGTGGGAAGGTAAATTGCTGTGTCCTTCTGGACGAAAATTTGGCAATATGTATATACTTTCTAAGTGAAACTTTTACTTTTTAATTTTACTAATGTGTATATTTCGAGAGAGAGCGCAGGGCACACATAAGTCGGGGAGGGGCACAGAGGGAGCCGGGGACAGAATCAGAAGCAGGCTCCAGGCAGTGAACTGTCAGCCCAGAGCCTGACATGGGGCTCAAACTCACAAACCACGAGATCATGACCTGAGCTGAAGTCAGACCCTTAACTGACTGAGCCACCCAGGTGCTCCTAAATGAAACTTTTAGTAACTATTTACCTTCTAGGATTTGTCCTATGAAAGTAGTCCTGTGATGCACAAAGATACAGCATTGTGTGTAATGGAGGATATTTGAAAACCAGTTCCCCTTGGTCCAGGACAAACTCCGTTTATGTTTCAACTCACCCACAACCAACTGTGTAGGGTCGGGAACTGACGAGAGAAGTCCTGCCGGCCCGTGGCCGTGCCTGGGAGGCTTGTGTTGCTCAGAGCCAGTTCCGGCCTGTGCTGTGCTTGAGAGGGCTTGTTTACACTGCACAGAAAAGAGTTTTGACTCAGGGGTTCCAGGGGAGCAAGGGACCCCAGGACTTGCCTTTGGCCGCTGCAGGATCTCCCTGGCAGGTGAGCAGGTGCAGCGGGAAGGACGCGAAAGAAACTACACCTGTCAGATCCGTGCAACCCTTTGTTCTGCAGTCACCATCATGGGATTTGGCTTGTTAATCTAACAAAATAAATCTATTTTTGTAAGGGGATTTAAAAAAATAAACATTTTTAGCAGCTTTTTAAAAAATCAGATCCTGTGTATTTTTGTTATGTTTTGAAACATGATCTGTCATCCATGCAAAGAGCTGTTAAATAAACAAACAAGTAGAACAGGGGATCCAGGCAAAACAAAAAAAGAAAAAACAAAACAAGTAGAACGTTGGCAGGTGTTTGTGTTCACTCTTCAAAGCTGCATAAACACAAGGATTTTTTTTAAGCCTTTTTTCTTCATGATTATTTCTAGAATTGGAAATCCACGAAGGACCATAGTAAACACACAGCAAAGGAGAGGCAGGCTGGTGCCCAGGACACACTGCGCCTGGCAGCCTTTGCCAGGAAACCAGGTAATCTGGGTGCGCGGGCCACTTCTGCAGAAGTCGGGTCAGGAGGTGGGTGTGGTCTGACTGGACGGAGCGATGAACACTTGTCTCCACTGAAGACTGAGTGGGGACGTCAGGTTTCAGGTTGGGGCCTCTAGCGGAGATGTGAGTACTGACTATTTTCTTTGACCTTTTCCAGAGCACGCCTCCAACATGTTAGGTGATGCTGTACATGTAAAATAGAAAAATGAATTAAGTGGCCTCTGGTTTTGCCCTCAGCTGAGTTGATTTTCCCGGCTCTGCTGACAAAGTTGAGGCCTTTAGAGCAGCTCAGCAGCGGGCGCTGAGGAGCACCCCCCGCCCTACTGGCTGGATCCTGGCCGTCAGGGGGGCCGTGCTGTCCTGTGCTTCGGCTGTGCCTGACCCCATTTCTCTGCTCCGAATCCAGCAAATGCAGTCCAGACCCCCAAGGCGAGAGAGAAGGAATTTTTCAATCCCGTGCTCAATGAAAACCAGAAGTTAGCGGTTCGAAGAATTCTCAGTGGCGACTGCCGCCCGCTCCCGTACATCCTGTTTGGGCCTCCTGGAACCGGGAAGACCGTGACAATAATAGAGGCTGTTTTACAGGTAACCACCGGTGGTGACACGGCCACCAGTAAACTCGTTCACGTCCTCGGGAAGTGGTGGACTTCCCTCACGCAGACTCAGAAAGCGGGGGCAGGCTCGAAAACCCCTTCTCTCATGTTTAGCTGCATCTGTTCTATATTTATGGGAATATGTAGTGTTTTCAAAGCCTATTTCATTGGTTTAGAAAGCATTCTCTTTCACCCATATGTGGAATTTAAGATACAAAACAGATGGACATAGGGAAGGGAGGTAAAAATAATAGAAAAACAGGGAGGGGGACAAAACATAAGAGACTCTTACATACAGAGAACAAACTGAGGGTTGCCGGGGGGGCTGGGGGGTGCGGGAGGGGCGTTAAGGAGGACACGTGTTAGGATGAGCACTGGGTGTTTTACGTAGCGGAAGAACCACCGGATTCTACTCTTCAGATCATTATTGCACGATATGCGAACAAACTTGGATGTAAATAAGAAAGTAAATAAATAAAACTTTTTAAAAATAAAATGTACCTATCATTCCAGGTTAAGTTTGTTTGGGTGGAAGCAATGAGTAAATAAATATATACGTATATATAATATAGAAAGGACTCTATTCTTAGATTGGTCAGCCACTCTGGGGTGGGTGCCCAGCTGGCTCAGTCAGGGGAGCGTACGACTCTAGATCTTGGGGGTTGTGGGTTTGAGCCCCATATTGAGGGTAGAGCTTACTTAAAAAAGGTAAGAAGAATGGTTGACCAGTCACATCATGAAATTTTGCTACAGAAAATAAGTTACCATTACAGTAGCTAAGGCATCGTTCTACAGAAGTTTTTCATGTTTTCCATCATTTATACATTGAGTTTGTGGAGATCACATATATATAGTATTTTTGTGTCATTCAGGATTCAGATTAGCAGACGTGTACCAAGTGCCCAGCCAGCACTGTGAACCGTGCGCTACGCCCATGAGAATTAATCTGACACTGTCTCTGCCTTGGGAGGGTGGTCTGGGATCTTGGAGGACGAAGAACTCTCTCACCTGCCCTGTGTCTCGCTGGCATGTGCCTGCGATGGGCAGAACCATCCCTGCCTGAGTCCCCGCCATGTGACGTGAGCCCACATGGCCAAACCCGAGCAGAGTGAGCACATGCGTGCTGGCGTCAGACGCCCCTCTCGTGTCCGTCCTGCGCAGGTTGACATTTACCCCTCTGTCTCTCCTGTGTCCTGGTTGAAGGTGTACTGTGCTTTGCCAGATAGTCGGATACTGGTGTGCGCACCCTCCAACAGTGCGGCCGACCTCGCGTGTCTGCGGCTGCACGAGAGCCAGTTGCTGCAGCCGGGCGCCATGGTGCGGGTGAACGCCACCTGCAGGTTCGAGGAGGTGAGTCGCCCCAGCCTGCCATCGTGAAGGTCCTCCCACCTGCTCCCGACTTCTAGTACATTCTCCTGCTGCTTCTGCGGGATGGGGATTCACCGCTGTACTAAATGGCAGCATTCCTGTTTTATCTGATACCCAAGTGTATTGTTTCTTTTTGGCTCTGTTTTATTGGTTTGGCTATAAATGTCCCTTTGGGTTAATTAGAAGTTCCTGGTTTGCTTAACAAAAGAAACTGAATCTAGAAAACGTATGTACTTGTTTTGGGGAAGGATCTGCAGGATGTGTTATATTCGTGGCTCCAGAGTCTCTAGAACATGGACTAAAATTGGTATGAAAATATAAAATATTTTGACTTAAGGAAACAAATATCAGTCATTTACTTAGTTTTAAATAAGAAGTAGGAACAGGACAACACCATCTTCTAGAATTGTTTTCAGTCTGTGACTACATCCACTTGAAAGAAACATTTAATACTCTGAAAAGTAAACTGACTGCACCTCCTTCCTCCAGACAGTCATTGATGCCATCAAAGCGTATTGCAAAGATGGAGAAGACATCTGGAAGGCCTCGCGCTTCAGGATAATAATCACAACGTGCAGCAGCGCAGGGCTCTTCTACCAAATAGGAGTGAGGTAGGCACTGTGCGTGGTCGGGGTCTTTGTCCTCCTGAAGCTTCTGTTGGGGGTGGGGGAGGCTGGCTGCACGGGGGCGCGTGCTGGGCAGGGGAACAGGGAACCCGCGCTCATGCTGAGACCCCAACGGTATGAGGGACCCAAGGCTGTCCGGAGGGAGGGAAGGATGAGGAAGGAGCCATGGCAGCAGATAGGGAGCCCGCGGGGAGCTGGGGCTGCGGGAAGCTTACAAGGTAACCACACAGGACGGTATCGACTGGTAAAAGTAACTAACTGAGGAACGCAGAATTGAAAACTTAAGTGCTTATGTTCTAAGAAAGATAATGTAATGTTGAGATTCTTCAGGAATGGGGACATGAGGTAGAAAACCGGAAGCATGTGATTTCCTCCTCTTTGGTCGGGAGGGACCTGTGGGTGTCGTCGTAGGGCCACAGCCTGACTCCCAGTGGAAGGAGAGAAGCAGGGCCCAGCGCTGCTTCACCACACGCCAGCAGGCTCGCCCCAAGGTTTATCCTGTGGCCAGTGGGTCTGTGGTCCCACCTCAGTGTCCCTGCTGCTGATCTTTTCTGCGGGCTGCTTGGGGCCCAGAGCACAAGCTCCGCACTATCCCCTGGGCCCCCATTGGCCTGGAGGGTTGGGGTGTTGTCCTGGCTGAGAGCACGCTCGTGAGGTGAATCCAGGAGGGCAGCAGCTGCATCGGGGAAACTGAGGCACAGGGAGGCCATGCAACCTGCCCGGGGCCACACCGTTTGTGGGTGGAGGAGCCGTGTTCCAGCTGTGCTTCCCCCTCCCCGTGTGCTGCCACTCGGAGCCTCGGGAGTGAGGAGCACTTGCTGCACCATGAGCCCTGTCTCCGTGCCCCCCCAGCCTCTCCCCAGTTGTTCCTTCCCACCCCTGTCCTCTGTACCCTGCGTCTGCTTACGCACGCACGTACGTCCTGCACAGACCCCCAGGTGTGGACAGGACTGGCCCGCGGCCTGCAGCTGATCCGACACCCATCTTCCTGGCCATCCTGCCAGGCCCTGGTGCAGATGCGGCCCTGCCATGTGAGTCAGGTGTCACTTGCTAAGACACCTTGACAGAAATGACCGCTTAGTACATCTTTGGCTCTAGAGTCGGACACTTCACGCACGTGTTTGTGGATGAAGCAGGACAGGCGAGTGAGCCGGAGTGCCTCATTCCTCTGGGGCTGGTTTCGGGCACCAACGGCCAGGTGAGGCCTGTTCAGCGTGCGCTTCTCCTCCCGCTTCCCCTGCACTGGTGCGTGCTCAGCGCACCCAAGCACGGTCTGTGCACAGGACACCCCCAGGGTGACGGGCTCACGTGAGGTGCTGAGGACCCTGGGGCTCTGTGCATCTAGAGCCTTGCGTGAACAAGGAAGAAAGGGTGCTCTACCTGGACTGAGTCACTTGTAACACAGACCCCAGGAGCATTTCCCAGCTGCCCTGATCTGACCCCTCTGCTCCCTCCCCTGCCCCGTTGCTGCGAACCCCTTCAGGCGGATGCTTTGGCTCTTTGCTGCTCACAGCTGTTGCTTCCTCCAGCACTCACCCTCATAGTGACAGGGGTCCTCTGCTCACGTCACTCCGGAGGCGCCTTCTAGCTTCTCTTGGTCCCCCAGACCCTGAGCTCCTCCCATCCTGATTGCCTGGTGTGGGGGCCGCAAAGACCAGGGAGCAGACCTGGTTCAGCAGCATGTGGGCCGGGCCAGCAGGGCAGGAGGGGACAGTGCACAGAGTGCACCTCCAGGACGCGGGGACAGAGGCTGCCCGGCCTCTCTGCTCTTCACATCCCACCGCCCTTGTCTGAGTCTCTGCCACCTTGCCCCGGTAGCTGTGCTGCATCCCCTGTCTCCTGCAGCCCGAGTGATTGTGGGGGCCAGCCGCCTCCCCACCTGCACTCGGGGCCTCAGCCGGCCTGGCCACCAAAGGGCAGAGGCCAGCCTGGTGCACGCACGGGGCCCCCTGGCCTACTTCCAGACTTCTCCCGGCTGTGGCTGTAAGTCTGTGTGACTGCCATCTCCCTGCACTAGTGTGGGTGCCCATCTGTGTGCCACAGGTTGTCCTCGCTGGAGACCCCATGCAGCTTGGCCCGGTCATTAAGTCCAGACTCGCCATGGCCTATGGGCTGAACGTGTCTATGCTGGAAAGACTGATGTCCCGGCCCGTGTATCTGAGGGACGAAGACGCTTTCGGCGCCTGTGGTGCCTACAACCCCTTGCTGGTAAGTACAGACTCGCCGTGGCACGTGGTTCCTCGTGGCATCCCACCCCAGTCCCCATGCACACTGAGCTCATGCTCGCCCCCCCACCCCAGCAGGGACTTTCCAGCTGCTCGGCAGTTCCAGGCAGTCTCATCTGAGGCTGGTGGCTGAGGTTCTGTGGGGCCAAACATGGGAAGAGTTAGATCTGGGTTAATGTGGGAAAACAGTAAAGAGCCTTCTAGTTTGTAGTCTGGGAGAAGAGGCCATGTCTCCTCCCTGTGGTGCTAGTTTGCTGGTTAACCTGCAGATTCCCTTCTCAGCCAGACTCTGACCACTTCAGAGGGATGGGCCTTGGAATCTGCATTTTAGCCCCCACCCTCCCAGGAACACTGGAGCCTGAGAACCGTGGGTCTCTGGGGTCCTTCATTAAGGTGACAGAAGTAGTATATTCTCTAAGTTTCTGCAGAACAAAAGGAGAGTACCTTATAAACTTTAACAGTAAACAGGCCGTGCAGTGTTCATGGGCACTTTTTCCTGGAAATCCTGACCTGTGCCAGGATCTGGGCCCTCAGGCCCTTTACCCACGTGGAGAACAGAGTGAGCAAGAGAGCATGTGGGAGGTAGCAAGGGCTGGGGCGAGCCGGACCCTCAGGAGGTGCCGAGGGCCATGGAAGACGGCCCCAAGGCAGCAGTGGGCCTGTGCCAGCCCAGACTGGGCAGCCAGAGTGCCCTGCCTGTGGGAGATGCATGTATGCCATGTCCCCCAGTAGTTAATTGGAGGCAAAGCCTCCTCCACGTGACTGCACCGCCCCTTCCTTCTCCCCAGGGGCCCTGAAGCTGCAGTGGTTTCCGAGTTTCCAGGGGTAGAGGGCCTCTCTTGCCAGGTGCTCTGTAGGTTGACACAGGGCCTGGCTTGGAGGAGCAAGAAGCTGAGATGCCAAATTGAGTTTAGGATTTTGATTAGCATTTTGGAGGCTGAACCTGTTATAATTACTGAATTGAAATTTGTCACCATCGATCAACAGAAAAGTCCTGGGGCCTGCCGGGTTCTCACCCCAGAGTGAGGGAAGACCACTTGCAACGAATAACACCCCAAGCCGGTTGGAGGCGTGTCCAACCGCTGGTGATGTCACCGGCGGCTCTTAACGAGGTCCCAGCCAGGCTTTAAGCTGGCTGTGGGTTAGGGGGATGTGCTCTTCGCCACCGATGCCTCACAGCCCAGGAGCCAGTGGCTGCCTGCAGCTGAGCTGAGACCAGGCTTCGTGGGTTCATAGAAAGGGCTGCAGGAGAGTGGCTGTAGAGGGGAGCGTGCAGCCGGACACACAACCAGCCCCTCCACCCCCCAGGAGACCCCCCTCCCCCAGCTGTCTGGACCCAGGGGACCATCGAGCAGCTTTCTCTTCTTTTTTCCTGATGTTCACCTCCTCTGTTAAAACAGACCTTTCAAGCCCACCAGCACTGCACTTCTCAGCTGACCCGTGTCATCAGGTCCGTGGGTCCTGGGGCTTTGCAGTCCAGAACGTGTCTTCGGGTGAAGAGCTCTCTGGGCAGGGACAGTGTGTGCCAGTAGAGTGGTGGACACTGAAGTCCCTGGGACAGAGGGCATATTTTTCATGCCTAGCGTCCGTAAGGAGCCCAGTGGGAGCAAAGGTGCCTTAGTGGCCAGTGGGGATCCAGGCCTGGGCGCTCAGCACAGCCACGGGCAGGCGCCACAGGCAGCACTGAACATGTTCCTGCCTCACCGTCAGGCCCTGGTCACAGCCGCAGCCACCACAGCTGCGGGAGCCACCAGCCATCCTGCAGAGCCACACAGATGCCAGCAGGCCACCAGGTGTGCTTGGCCTCCCCTTCCAGCAGCTGCCCTAGCGCCCAATTTGCCCAGGAGCCTCCCCTCCCTCTGTGCTGGGCCACAGCAAGGAGGGCAGGACAGCTGGCCCGCCAGTGGCCTGGGGCACGGTGGTGGCCCAGCATGAGGGGCAGGGCAGGAGGCTGAGGTGGAGAGCAGGCGACGCCTTGCAGGAAGGCGGCGGCACCCAGGAAGCTGTTGGGCCAAGATGGGGAACCCACAAAGAGGAGGAGGTTGGTTGAGAAGCAGGGGGTCAGGGTAGGGAGTGGCTGCTGCAGGGGGGGCAAGAAGAGCCAAGTCAGGCTCTGGAGCCCCGGTGTTTCCTGACCTGCAGGGGAGGAGAGGCTCGTCCGGGGGAAACGCACCTGCGGCCCCTGGAGACTGTGATGGACTCCCAGGCCCTGCGGACAGGGACCGGGAGACTGGACGGACCTCGCTCCGTGGTCACCAGGACCCCAGCTTCAGCCTGTCAGATTCTGCCTCTGCCAGCTCTTTTGAGCTGACTCATCCAGGCTGGGGTCGGGTCCAGGTGGTCGGGAGGATTTGGAACCTGGCAGGGACTCAGGATGCACAAAGGACCAGTTCAGGCTGGAGTTGGCGCACCCATAGTTTCATGCAGCAGCACCGCAAGAGGGTTTCCTCTCCGACATCCAGCGGACCGCATGGCTGTGGCGGCGGCTGCAAGGCTCGGGGGGCTCTGTGTGCCTGTCCTGCTGCCTGCCCCCCGCCCAGGCCTTCCTGGGCCTAGACCGATTCTTGCTGGGGCCCAGGGGTGCAGCGGGACACAGAGCAGATGCTGTCCTTTGCTCAACCCCGCCCCAGAGCCTGTCTGGTAAAGTCCACAGTACTCGAGGAGCCGCCACTCCAGGAAGCCCCCAAGCCTGTGGCCGCAGACCCGCCCCCTTCCCCTTTGCCATCTCAAGAAAGGGCTGCTCTCACCCAAGATCCAAACAAATGGATAAAGTAACGAAGTTGTGGTATATATACAGTGGGCTATGACTCAGCCAGGAAAAAAGAATGAAGTTTTGCATTTACAACAACATGGATGGATGTAGAGGGTATAATGCTAAGTGAAATAAGTCAGAGAAAGACAGAAACTATACAGTTTCACAAGAGAGACCAGGCAGACAGAGAATACAGAGAACAGAGGGGAGGTGAGCATGGGTGAAAAAGGGGATTAAGAATGCACTTACCGAGGGGTGCCTGGGTGGCTTAGTTGGTTAAGCGTCTGACTTTCGCTTAGGTCATGATCTCACGGTTCGTGGGTTCGAGCCCCACGTCAGGCTCTGTGCTGACTGCCAGCTCAGAGCCTGGAGCCAGTTTCAGAGTCTGTATCTCCCTCTCTCTCTCTGACCCTCCCCTGCTCACGCTATCTCTCTCTCTCTCTCTCCTAGAAATAAATAAAACATTAAAAAAAAAAAAAGTGCACTTACTGTGGGGCACCTGGGTGGCTGAGTCGATTAAGTATCTGACTTCAGCTCAGATCATGATCTCACTGTTTGAGCCCCACATCAGACTCTGTGCTGACAATGCAGAGCCTGCTTGGGATCCTCTCTCTGCGCCTCCCCAGTTCACATGTGTGCGCTCTCTCTCTTTCTCTCTCCCCCACCCCCAAGTACGTAAACTTAAAAAAAAAAAAAAAAAAAAGTGTACTTTTCCTGATGAGCCCTGAGAAATGTATGGAATTGTCGAATTGTTGAATTGTTTTTGGTTTTTTTTTTTAATGTTTTATTTATTTCTAGGAGAGAGAGAGAGACAGCGTGAGCAGGGAGGGTCAGAAGAATCTAAACTGAAACAGGCTCCAGGCTCTGAGCTGGCAGTCAGCACAGAGCCCGACGCGGGGCTCGAACCCACGAACCGCGAGATCATGACCTAAGCGAAAGTCGGACGCTTAACCGACTAAGCCACCCAGGCGCCCCTGTCGAATTGTTACATTGTACACCTGAGACTAATATAACACCGTATGTTAATTATGTTTCAATTAAAAGAAACCAAACCATTTGTTCAGAAAGTCATTAGAGGTGTGGGAGCACTTCCTGATGAGGCGGCAGGTGACAGCCTAGGTGAGGGAGGGCAGGCAGAAGCAGGCTGTCCTGAGGCTGTGATCTGAGATGGGTCCCAGCAGTTTTCCCTGGGACAGAAATGAGACACACATGTGCCAATGTGACTTCGCACCTGCATCCAGCTGTCTGTCTGCAGGTCACAAAGCTCGTGAAGAACTACAGGTCCCACCCGGCTCTGTTGGCGCTGCCGTCCAGACTCTTCTACCACAGAGAGCTCGAAGTCTGCGCGGACCCCAGGGTGGTGACCTCCCTCCTGGGCTGGGAGAAGTTACCAAAGAAAGGCTTCCCCCTCATATTTCACGGCGTGAGGGTGAGTTGTGCACTGCGAGGGGTCCCTGGCTGGCTGCACGAGCCCTCGGTGCTGTTCGCGGGTCTGTGCGCCTTCATCACACGTGCTTTGTTCAGATCAGTCGCTGGTGAAGTGCTCACCAGTTGGCAGTGGGCAGATGGCCATGCTGGTGCCGAAGAGTAAAACCAGTAAGGAGGGCTTCTGCCCCTGCTAGGCCAGCCCGTCAGCCACTCAGGAGACTGTACACAGAACAGACTTGAAAGTGCTGGCCTGCGTGGGCACTGGAGGGCGGAGGGCACTGGAGATGTCCTGTGACGGAGGGGAGGCGGGGGCCACGCAGAGCTCGAGGAGCTGGGTACCAGGAGGCCCACTGCCCACCAAGAGGGCCCGCACCACTGTGAGCCTGTGTCAGGTCAGGGGACTGCTGTGGGGTGGGGAGAGCCTCCCCGTCATGATGGCCTCACCAGGTGGGGGTTCCCCAGTAGGAAAGAGCTAGATGCTCAGTGGCCCAAACGCTGACAAGTGTGCCCTCAAGTCAGAGAGTCTGTACTGAAATTTGGTTGTTAGAACCAGAAGTCATCTTTTGTATTAACTGCCCCCAAGTTCTTATCCAAAAGGGGGGCTGCACCCAAACCCCAGGACAGGAGGTGCTGGTGGCGCGGGGGTGCCCCTGGATTGGTGTGTGCCCCTCTCCTCCACGCAGCCTTCCTCAGGGTGCGTGGATCCAGGTGGCAGTCCACTGACTTGTGCCCTCTCAGGAGAGGAAGGAAGGAAGTAGAGATGCCTGCTCAGCTGTGGCTGTGGATGCCTACACTTCGGACCAAAGAGAATCTGAGGAAAGAGACCGGTCCCTCCCGGCTTGGGGTGCTCCATACAACCCCTGCTGGCCAGTGCTTTCTCCCAGCCTCACATCCCCGTCCACCTTCCCAGAACATTCTGCCCCTGTTCTGTCCATCCTCAGAAGCTTCTCTGTATATCAGAAAAACAAGTTAGGAAGGAGCGCCTGGGTGACTCAGTCAATTAAGTGACCGACCAGCGCAGGTCATGATCTCACAGCTTGTGAGTTCGAGCCCCACATCGGGCTTTGTGCTGACAGCTTGGAGCCCGGAGCCTGCTTCAGATTTTGGGTCTCCCTCCCTCTCTGCCCATCTCCTGCTCACATCTGTCTGTCTCTCTCAAAAATAAAAAGATAAAAATTTTTAAAAAGAAAGAAAAGAAAAGTTAGGAAATGTAGCAGGGGATCGGAGCTTTCCACTGAGGGAGAGGTAAGCGGGATTGCTGTGGCCCGAGTGCGTGAAGTGAGGCAGGTGCTCGTTCACGGACAGACTGCCATTGGTGTTCTGCCCAGGTTAATTCAGTTAATTAAATAATTGTGTTTAATGTGGTCTACACAGAAGTCACAATGGGTTTTGTCACGAGAAACTGATTATAAATGTTCAGATGTGTTTTAAGTGTGCAAAAAGCACTTGTAGCAGAATGAGATAAGACGGTTAGGTGCATACAAGCAATGGCAAATACAAGCATACTTTTAGACTCAAAAAAAAAAAAAATAGGCAGTGGAACAGAGTACAGAAACATTTATTTAGTAAGAATTTTTCAAGGGCCTTATTGTTTCCCAGGCTCCACTCTGGGCCCTGAGTATAAGATGGGGATGAGGCCTCTGGAGCTGGGCTGCAGAGAGCACGGTCAACTCCCATCTTTTGAGCAGAAAGGGTGTGGCCTCAGGATTGCTGTCAAGGCCTGGCCCTTCCTCTCCCTCTGCACACTCACCTGCAGGGCACTCCGGTCCCCGAGATGTGGTGTCAGACACCCTCCCTGGCAGGTACCCCCTCATTGAAGTGTTACCTTGACTTACAGCCTCGCCGGGGGAGGCTCTGGAAGGTCGTCTGTCTGACTCGCACTCGGTTCCCATGGCCCGCACATCTCGGCAGAAGGAACACAGCCGGGCATGCCGCATGAGAATCATGGGGCAGGCCTGAGCCCCAGGGCGGCCCACGGAGGAGCCACCAAGGCAGCCGTGGGCTTGTCCTCATAGGGAAGTCGTCAGAAGCCTGCCCCGAGGTGCACACTGGCTGGTGTCGTGGCAGAGTCGAGTCGGGCAGCAGGGCCCCGTCAGAGCCTGAGACCCTTCCTGGCCCCTGGCAGGAGAGACGTGGCAGCCCCTGGCCTGATTGAAAAGCCAGCTTTGAACTTAGGGATGTTTCCTCCTCTTTGTTTTGTGGGTTCATTAATCTTAGCTTTGTCCCTAAAACCCCCCTTGCTGACTTGCTGATTTATTGTGCTTGTTGCAGCTCCTCGTGCTCTGAAGGAGGGCGGGGCCAGGCCGCCCACCTGGGGCCCTCCTCTCGCCCGCGTCTGCGGGGGCCTTCCCTCCGTGACTTTCCGGACATCTCTTCTTTCTTTATTTTTTTGATCCAAGGGTTACAGAGAAGTATTTTTTCCTTAATTTTCAAGTGGCTAAGAATACTTTGGGCTACCTCTTTTTCTTATTTCTAATTTTATGAGGTTTTAATCAAGAACAAATGGCTTTTAAACTCTCTGCTTTTAAAACTCTGTGGTCAAGTAGGTCAGGTTGGGTAGATATGCTGAGTGAGGACTACTCCCCAAGTGTATATTCTGTACTTGAGGGGCGTACATTTGTTTCAAATACTTTTTTAATGTTTTATTTCTGAGAGAGACAGCATGAGCAGAGGAGGGTCAGAGAGAGAGGGAGAGACAGAATCCGAGGCACCTGCAGGCTGTGAGCTGTCAGCACAGAGCCCGATGCAGGGCTCAAACCCATGAACTGAGATCATGACCTGAGCTGAAGTCAGACGCCCAACCAGCTGAGCCACCCAGGTGCCCCAAGCAGGGAGGATGTGCATTTTTAGGTAAATCTATAGAAGCTGTGGTTTAGCTCTTCTGTGTCCTGACTTCGGGACGCCCACGGAGGGAGAAGAGTGGTAACGTCTCACAGTAGAGTCGTGTTTTTTTCTCACATTCTCTTAGAATTCCTAATTGTTTCTGCCTTAGAGATGGAGCTGCCGTGGTGTTTCCTGCACACGAGTCAAGACTGTCTTCCTCCTCGTGTCCTGTCCTCCCCACTGGTTCATGTCTCCAGCCGGACGGCCCCTCTGCCAATTCATGTCCACGTCGCTGCTGCTCCTTTCTTTTTATCTAGTATCTTCGCTCTTCCTTTTCTTTCTTCATCATCTTACCATAGGTGTCTTTCTTAGAAGCAGCTCATTTTCATGCTTAACCCAGTTGAGTCTCTGATTTTAATGAGATGAATCAGTCCAACCTTTTGCTTTCTTACCTTTATTCCTTCATCTTCACTATTATTACCAATTTTTATTGTTCCTTTCTCTTATTTTTTGTAGGTGATTGGTCACTATTCATTGCATGTTTTTTCTTTTTTTTTTTTTTTAATGTTTTATTTATTTCTAGGAGAGAGAGACAGCGTGAGCAGGGGAGGGTCAGAGAGAGAGGGAGTCACAGACTGAAACAGGCTCCAGGCTCTGAGCTGGCAGTCAGCACAGAGCCCGACGCGGGGCTCGAACCCACGAACCGCGAGATCATGACCTAAGCGAAAGTCGGACGCTTAACCGACTAAGCCACCCAGGCGCCCCTCATTGCACATTTTTTCATTTCAGTTTAAAGTTCTTCCCTAAGTTTCATCCCACTGAACCGCTTGTAGTTACCTATCATCAACCTCAAAGATAAATTACAGGGCAGCTGGCTGACTCCATCAGAAGAGCATGCTACTCTTGATCTCAGGGTTGTGAGTTCAAGCCCATGTTGAGGTTTGAGATTACTGAGAAAAATAAATAAACTTTAAAGAAAATATAAAAATAGGGGCACCAGGGTGGTTCAGTTGGTTGAGTGTCCAGCTTCAGCTCACCTTCATGATTCAGGTCATGATCTCACGGTTCATGAGTTCAAGCCCCACCTCAGACTTTGCACTGACAGTGCAGAGGCCGGAGTTCGCTTCGGTTTCTGTGTCTCCCTCTCCTTCTGCCCTGGATAAATTCCATGTGGCTTAACAACAGCAAAAAACATCCTCAAAATTAGTACATTCCAATTGCTGTGTCTGGTATTCTTATTGTGCCAGAATGACGTAGGACATAAAACTTACTTTAGCCATTTTTTAAAAATTTATTTCTAAGAGAGAGAGAGACAGCATGAGCAGGGCAGGGCCAGAGAGAGGGGGAGACACAGAATCCGAAGCAGCTCCAGGCTCCGAGCTGTCAGCACAGAGCCCGACGCGGGGCTCAAACCCACGAACCGTGAGATCATGACCTGAGCCGAAGTCTCACACTTAACCGACTGAGCCACCCAGGGGCCCCAACTTTAGCCATTTTTTAGTGTACAATTTGGTAGTGTTAAATGGATTCATGTTGTTTTACAGCCAGTTATTAGAACTTTTCCATCTTTCCAAACTGAAACTCTGTCTGCATTAAACACTCACTTCCCATCCCGCTCCCAGGCCCCTGGCGCCCAGCACCTACTTTCTGTCTCCATGAATTTGACTCCTGTAGGTGCCTCGTATGAGTGGAGTCATCTGGTGTTTGTCTTCTGTGATGGCTTATTTCACTCCGCACAAAGTCCTCCGGGTGCATCCGTGTGGTAGCAGGTGTGAGAGAATTTCTTTCTTTTTAAGGCTGAAGAGCATTCCGTTGCCTGGATGGACGGACCGCCTTTTATTTATCCGTCCAGCCACTGACGGACACTTGGGCCGCCTCGGCGTCGTAGCCGTTGTTAGGAGTGCTGCTGAAGTACAGGCGCACGCTGTCTCTCTCAGACCCACACGCGGGATTGCCGGACCGTATCATATTTCTGGGTGTCACTGTTTTCCCACAGTGACTGTGCCGTTTGCATTCCCGTCGGCAGTGTGCAGCGTCCACTTCTCCACATCCTCCCCCGCACTTGCTTTGCTTCATAGGAGCCGCGTGTGAGGTGGGGCCTTGCGGCCCTCCCTGCGTCTCCCTGATGGCTAGTGACGCTGAGCACTTCGCGTCCGTGTTGCTCAGATGCCCACCCCGCTGAGGGCCGGCCGAGAGGGCCCGCGCCTGCACATGGGGGGCGAGGGGGCGCACGAGCGCATGGCCACCCGCCTGACCTGGACCGTGGTCTGCTGGCTGGCCGCCCCTGCAGGCCCTGTGGCCCGCTGTCGCCCTGGCTCCTGAGGTCTGGGCCTCACTGGTTGCTTTTTCCTGTTCATAGCGCGCCCTGTGGTTCTCCGCCAGGGCCCCGCGTCCCCTCCCTCACCAGGCGCCCCGCCCTTTGCCTGGTGATTCCTGCACGCGTGTCTGTTGGCAGGAGCCTCACCTCCCGCCCACTCCTGTGTCAGCAAATCCCAGACCGCCGCCCGTCACCCCTTCTCGGCCCGGGCCCTGGCTGCGGCTGCGGCTGCGGCGGGCAGGACGGTCCCCGAAGGCGGTCTGCCCGCTGCAGCGTGAGGTGTGCGGGAGCGCGGGGCTGGTTTCCGTCTGGCTCCTGCTGTACCCCAGCACCTGCCCCTGCCCTGTTCATAGCCCCCTTCGCCGCCTCTGTTGAGGAAGTGAGGTGCGGGGGTGGGTGCGCCATTCTCTTGTCTCCTGGCGATAACTCAGGGCAGCGAAGCTCGTGAAGGGAGGAGCCCGTCCTGGTTCAATGCGGCGGAAGCTGTCCAGGTCCTGCGCTACTGCTGCCTCCTGGCCAGGGGCGCCTCCAGCCAAGTGTCTGCAGGTGACATCGGCGTGATCACACCCTACCGGAAGCAGGTGTGGACCTGCCAACCACCCCTTTGAGCTTCCTTGTTTGTAGAGTCCAGGAGGAGGGTGGAGACAAGCTCCTTCTTGGCAGCAGTCCCTCCACAGCGGCTGCACCTGCGCCCCCGGCCCCACCCAGCACCAGCCCGCTCCCCCTAGCCTGCCCCACGCCCAGGTCCTGGTGCTCAGACCCCGGGGAGCGGCCTGGGGCTCTCCATCTGTGGTTACCAGGCAGCGGGCAGTGGGGGACAGTCAAGCTTCCCTCTACCACGGAGCTGGGTTCATCTTCTGTGCACTTTTCTCCAAGATTTCAAGCTGGAGAGCTTTGTCTGCAGACACGCACTCCAGAATCCCGCTTCTGTGACAGCCGTTCCCACTCCTCCAGGAGCTAGCGCTTTCCCAGGGACGTCTGCCCCTGCCTGCCTCTGTCCGGCTCCTGAGGCCCCTGGGCCTTGGCACCCTGGAGCCTGCCTGGTGGTGGGTCCCAGCACTGTCCCCACTGAGATGGCCACACCCACCCAGCAGCAGGCACCAGCACTGCTCTCCACCCCCTTCCCTTCCCCCAGTGCACTGTATCTGAAATCGGAGTTGGTGTTCTCATCAACTTAAATCAGATGAAATGCAATTGGGATTGATAAGCAACAGTGCATATTGGTAAATATTTGGCTCGTGCTTAAATGTATAAAGAAATGGTCAAATTTGTAAAGTTTTGTCCTTTTTTATCTGCTTCAAAGGTGGAAAAAATCAAAATTCTTTTGCGAAACGTTGATCTGATGGACATAAAGGTTGGATCAGTAGAGGAGTTTCAAGGGCAAGAGTATTTGGTGATCGTCATCTCCACAGTAGGTATTCCTGTTCTTAGTGGGGGTGACCGTGTGTCTGACGCTACTGTTGTCCATTGCGTTTCTGGTACCTCCTGGTAGAAGGTGGCAGAGGCCGGTCGGTGGCACAGAACAGCAGTGCAGGATGGAGGTGCTCCAGTGTCCTTCGAGCTGTAGCCATAGGGAGCTCTTTAAAAAACTCAGCATCTGCAGACAAGAAAAAAAAAATAACCAAAATCCAGTAAGAAGCAGGAAACGTGCTGGTAAATGGTCCCACGCGCAGGCCATGGCGGCTTGACGCTGCCACCCCAGGAGGCCCAGCTGTGACTCAAAACTCCCATGTTTTACACAGAACGTGTGAGCAGCAGATAAGTCAGGAAATTCAGACACAATAATGAAAATCAGATCTGCCTACACCTCTACACCCAGAGATAAACAGAGGGTCTCCTGTGTAGACCAGGGCAGTGAGGCCCCCCCACACCATTTTTCCTTTTTTTTTTTTTTAATATTTTTTTATTTCTAGGAGAGAGAGAAAGAGAGACAGTGTGAGCAGGGGAGGGTCAGAGAGAGAGGGAGTCACAGAATCTGAAACAGGCTCCAGGCTCTGAGCTGGCCATCAGCACAGAGCCCGACGCGGGGCTCGAACCCACGAACTGCGAGATCATGACCTGAGCGAAAGTCGGACGCTTAACCGACTAAGCCACCCAGGCGCCCCATTTTTCCTCTTTTTAAACTAAAACTGGCATTCTATTGATGTTTAATATTTTTAAGTGCTTTTAAATACTGAAGTTTCTTTCCATGCCAGAAAAGTGTATTATGATACCGTCTTTATTCATCTTCGTGTTTTTTTAGGTGCGGTCAAATGAAGATAGATTTGAAGACGATAGATATTTTTTGGGTTTCTTGTCCAACTCAAAAAGATTTAATGTTGCAATCACCAGACCCAAAGCCTTGCTGATTGTGCTGGGAAACCCTCACGTCCTGGTCAAAGTGAGTCTGCCTGGGAGGGAAGGGCCTGGGGAGAGGGTGCCTCACGGGACGGCCTGGGGTTCGAGGCGGGCTCCTCGGTATTTCAACAGGACCCCTGTTTCGGTGCATTACTGGAATACAGCATCACAAATGGTGTCTACACGGGGTGCAATCTGCCCCCCGAACTGCAGTCCCTGCCGCAGTGAGAGCTCCGCTCCGGCCCTCCAGTGTCCGCCCGCCCCTCCCTGCCAGCCCACCCGGCTCACCTGCTTCCTGTCCTGTCCCGCGTACGCGTACGGATAACGCAGATACCATCGCCTGGGGCCCCTGCGAGAGGCCACAGGCCGCAGTCCCGCCCGAGCTGCTGTGCGGAGCGCAGCTCACCGGCCCCTCCCCTTTCCCCACATGCAGCCTGGGACCCGTGGCCTCCCCGCCCCACAGGACCGGATCCCCAGCCCCAGCTGGGAAGGAGGGCTGGGGGGCCTGGCGCCACACCACAGGGAGCCGCTGTCCGCTCTCCATGCTGGGGCCCCTGCAGCCTGCCTTGAACCCCAGCCTTGGCCAGGAGCGTTGGGGCCACAGGGTCAGATGGAATCTGCTGTTCCCACACCAGCCCGTTCTGCCACTGGGCGGTTACTGCAACCCATCACCAAAATAAATGCCGACGTAGGACACCTGGCGTGGCTTTCCACCTCGAAACGCTCTGGGTGCTGGGAGCCAGTCATGCTTCCGGATGGCCTCTGACCCTTGCGGGCTCACAGACCTTCTCCGTGTCCTTGAGCCAGCATTCCCTTTACACGCCAGCCGTGCAGAGCCCAAGGCCTCAGTGCGGGCTGTGCCCGGGGATGGGTGACCGTGCAGAAGTGGGGTTAGCATCCCGCTCACCCGGAACCCTGGGACAGCTCGGTGGGACCTGTCCCCTCTGGCCAAGCAGAGGGGCCATCTGTGCAAATCCTCAGGGACCCATGTCTAGGAGAGGCAGGCAGCCCCCAGTTTACATGTGAACAGCACCAGGCTTGGGGATCCACGTACCCAGCAGCCCTGTGAAGTCTCTGGCTATGCCTCGCAGTGAGGCAGGGGGGACCCACAGCAGCCTGCACAGGAGACCCGACAAGCCCTGGGTTTGGAGATGCCCAGACAGACACCCTCACCGTCCTGAGAAGTAGACCCTGAGGCCCATAACCCCCACCCTCCTGCCCAAGAGGACCCCCTCACATGAAGACACAGACACTGGGGCCTGCACGCTCCTTACTGAGGCTCCGAGTGCCCACTTGTGTTCAGAACACATGACTGCTTCCTCCAGGAAGGCAGCTAGGATGGTGGGCTGCACTGCGGGGGGAGGGGGGTTCCAGGCAGAGCCCCACACACACCAGACATGAGACCAGCTGTTCCCAGGAAGAGTCAGACATGACAAGGCAGCTAGTAGCCAGGGGAGGGGGGCTGCCCAGCCGTCCTGCCCAGGCCAGAGGCCAGCTGTGCAGGGCCCAGGGCCGTCCCTAGTCGCCAGAACCTCCACACCGGGGGACCCTGCTTCCAAACTCGCCCCTTGCCACGGTTTAGGGGCCTGCCCCATTGTTAGGGCTGCCCCTGGAGGGCAGATGGGGAGACTCCTCTGGCTCTGTGCGGGCTCCTTCCCCCCCAGCCCCAGAAGTGCACATTCCTCCTGAGGGTCTGGGCCCTGGTCCACAGGCACTGTCCAGGGTCTGTTGCCCAGGCAGAGCACTCTGGAGGGGTCTGTGTGTCTTTTCCCAACTTTGGCTTTAGGACCTGGGGAAGGCGCCCTGGGAACTGGTCCCTGGTGGTGGTTCTGGAACCCTGGATGCTCCTGAATAAACCAGGAGCAGACAGCTGTTTGGGGCTGGAGGTAGCCTGACCGGAAACTGGTCCTCCCCCCCACGCACTTTTTGGGGGGTCACACGCATAACATACACTGAGAGCTGGTCTGAGCGAGGGGCCGCGTTCTCTGGTCGTGGAGCGCATCATCAGGACAGGAGCAGAGTCCGGGCCTCAGGGCACATCTGGGACTTGTCCCTGACGTTCCGTGCGTGGAGTCCCTGCCCTGGGCCGGCGTGCCTGGGGTCCAGACCTCTGTGCACGTCTGCCTGTGACTGGCCCGCAGCACCCGTGGAAGGGGTTTACCTGTGGCCTGCGTGGCCCCCTGCTGCTGCCCAGAGTCGTCACAGAATCAGGATGTGTCCCGCACTGCTCCTGCTATTGCGGTGGCAGAAGGGGACGCAGTGGGCGTGAGGGACCCAGGGCCCCTCTCTGGGCCTCAGGGACCACTGCCCCGCAGGCGTGCCCAGTGCCTGGCCAAGCGAAGGGCCGGGAGCCCTTCGTGGGTCGGTGAGACGTCTGTGCTCTCGGGCACATGGGGCAGCAGACCTCGGGCACAAGGTGCCATCGGGTAAAATGAGGGATTTCCGGTGGCGGCAACAGCATCAGACCCAGTTGGGGGCTGGCAGATCAAGCCCCCCCCCCAGACGCCCACTCCCCCCCACCAGCCAGGGAAGAGGGAGCCATGCGGTGGGAAGGAAAGGGAATGGGCTGTGTGGAGCCCGAGCTGTGTCCCGCCGCAGACCTAAACCAGCCTCGCCAGAAACGCAACCCCTTCCCCAGGAAGTCCTCCGACCCAGACCCACGTGACAATCCCAGCGCCTCCGAGGCTGCAGGTGAGAACTGGTCTGTCCTGCAGTGGACGAGGCCAGGGTGGGAGGGGTCAGCACCGTGCCCACATCGGTCCCAAGGCCCCCTCGGGACCCCAGGGCACCCATCCGGGCTCTGTCCCTCAGCCCACTGCTGCCACACTGCAGATCCCTTCGGCCTTACAGGTGGGGGACTGGGCCCCCTGCCCGAGGACGGGGCTCTCCTGACTGCAGACCCCTCACGCTTGGGTGCTGTGGGTCAGCTGGTGGCAAAGGGGCTGCACCCAGGAACAGAGCTGTCAGGATGGGAGAAAATGCTGGCATTGCTGCGTTACGAAATACCCACTGGGCGGCACCTGGGTGGCTCATGAGGTCTGGCAAGTGTCCGACTTTGGTTCAGGTCATGGTCTCTCGGTTTTTGAGTTCGAGCCCCACATCGGGCTCTGTGCAGACAGCTCTGAGCCTGGAGTTGCTTTGGATTCCGTGTCTCCCTCTCTCTGCCCCTCCCCTCCCTCTCTCTCTCTCCCAAATATAAATAAACATAGGAAAGAAAAAAAAAAACACCCGCTTTTGGCCTCAGGCAGCAGCTGCTCCAGAGCCAGGCACCCTGAGCAGCCTCGTGGGGCCGCTGCTGGGGTCTCCGTCCCGCGGCCCCTGCCCCACCCCCACTGAGATCGGCCTTCTCTTCACGTGGCCCTTGCCCTCACCTCTCCCTCTCCAGGGGACACCAAGCAGTGACCAGAAGGCCCCAGAAAAGCCTGGCAGGGGGAGTCACTGTTGGCAGAGCACACCCGCGGGGCCTCACCCTTGCTCCTCCTCGCTGAATGGCGGGCTTTTCCTCTGCTGTGTCCCCACCCCTGAGACTGTGGGCCCAGTACTGACCCTTCACTCCCACCGACACTGCGCCCTGGGGCTACAAACCCCTGCCCCCACCCCCCGCCCCCGGAAAAGGTCTGCACCTGCCCAGCGCTGCCCGGCTCTGCGGTGACTGGATGTCCACGCTCGCAAGGGGCCGCAGGTGCGGGGCTCGTACTGTGAAGAGGCAGGTGGCACCAAACGCCAGGGCTGCAGCAGTCGGCCCTGCAGGCAGCCGGCAGCTGGGCTGGCGTCGCGGAGGGCGGGGCCCGGCCCGGATGCTCTTCAGCAGTGGTCCAGAGGAGTTGTCGGGGGCGGTGGGAGACCAGGTGGGGTCATTCTGTAGAGGACTCGGGGCGCCTGGGCAGGAGGGCACTCAGTGCACCCTCGCTGGGCCTGGAGCAGGCAGGAGACGGGGTAGGGAGCCAGCTCTGGTGAGCAGGCCGAGGCTCGGCCGGGCACAGGGTGAGAGCACACGGGGTGGGTCTGCCCTCGCCAGAGTCCCTGCCCACGGGAGGCCAAGCCTCCTCCTACAGCGTGGACTCCGGGGTCACCGAGCTGAGTTTCCTGCAGGCAGGTGTGGCCTGCACGGGGTTTCTCCTCTGCTTGGAGATCCTGGAAAGGAAACGAAGCTGTGTACCGTCACTGATTTTAAGTTGCATACCGGTTTTCTTATTTAAAACTGCTGGTTCCCAGCACGTTGTAAGTGTCGCCATTTTGAAGCACGACAGTTATTTCTGTGTGTCTGGAATCAAAATGAACTTGGAACTTGACACTCATCCTGGTCCACTTAAAAAGGATCCAGCAAGTTGACCCTTTGTGGCTGGACTCTCTGCCTTATCCCCCTTCCCCTAGAGCTTCGCCCACCCAAGTACATCCATTGCAAAACGTACCGGGTTGAACGTTGGGGGCATCACAGACCATCTTCTGGGGCACACAGTGTGTGCCCCGGCCTCCCCCACCCCACAGCTGTGCCCGGGCATGAGCTTTGGCCCCTGAAGAATGAGCAGAAGCAACACAGAGGTGCGAAGCTATCCCACTGGGATGGTGGCTGCTAGTCCCCAGAGTGAGGGGACAGACAGGGACAGAGCTCCCAGTCAGCCCACGACCAGAGCGTGGGGCAGGAGAACCCTGTGCTGTCGCTGGTTCCTGCCACTGACCTGCCCTCTTGCTCACTCTCTGCTGCTTCTCCAGACCAAGCGTGTATTGAGATAGCAATTTTTGTGGGATTTTTTTTTTTAATGGCTATTTACTCTTGAGAGAGAGGGGGGCAGAGAGAGGAGACGGGATCCAAAGCAGGCTTTCCGCTGACAGCCCAACGTGGGGCTCGAACTCGTGAGCCATCAGCTCATGACCTGAGCCGAAGTCGGACGCTCAACCAACAGAGCCACCCAGGCACCCCAGCCATTTGTTTTTAAGTTAATTTTTTTAGTAATCTTTACACCCAATGTGGGGCTCCAACTCTGATCCCTGAGATCAAGTCTGCATGCCCCTCTGACTGAGCCACCCAGGTGCCCTGAGGGAGACATTTTGGTTTGTAAAACCCTAAGACAACCTGGTAACAAGAAATTCACCTCGATGGGGCGCCTGGGTGGCTTAGTCGGTCAAGCGTCCGACTTTCGCTTGGGTCATGATCTCGCGGTTCGTGGGTTCGAGCCCCGCGTCGGGCTCTGTGCTGACTGCCAGCTCAGAGCCTGGAGCCTGTTTCAGTCTGTGACTCCCTCTCTCTCTGACCCTCCCCTGCTCACGCTGTCTCTCTCTCTCTTCTAGGAAAAAAAAAAAAAAAGCCACATGCTACTGTCTCCCCACAAGACAGGACGAGCTGCCCCCAGTGTGTCCTCCCGAGAGAAGGGCTTGGAAGACTGTCCCCTGCTTCAGCCTGGCAGGACCAGCCTGGTGTGTAGCCCCTGTTCTCCAGCCCTTCCTGCACATTCTCCCAGGGAGAGAACGGAGGAGGGCTGCGCTCCAAGTCTCTGCAGGACGTGAGCCCTGCCCCGCTCTCCTCCCCACTGTGCTCTGGCCCCCGGCCCACCCCACGGTCCTCCCCACGGAGTGAGGGCAGCAGGAAGACAGCTGCTGCCCTGGGGGTGGGGGGAGGGGGTCAGGGTGCAGGGTCTGCAGCCCAGGCCTCGGCTCTGCCCTGCGGGCCCCTCCTGTGGCCTCCCGCTGCTTCCCCCGTGGGATGGGAAGACAGCAGCCTAGCCTCTCTCACACATGCAGGGTCACTTGCACTGCTCTACTCCACAGGCCAACTCTGAGCGATCACATCAAGGTCACGGCATTCCTCTGAACCAGATTAACCAGCGAAAATACATCACAGAAAATGGGATGCCATGTACAGAGGGACAAAAGTTATGACATGTCTAGGACATGACCTAACAAACCCATGCAACATCTACAGAGGAATGATTATAATTTTATTACAGTATATAAAGAAGATCTAAATAAATAAACATACTATGTTCATGGACAGGAGAACTTAACAACTGTACACGTTTCAGTTGTCCCCAGGTTAGCATACATTCAAGGCAATCTCGGTATTCCAGTTAGATTTCCTTTCCGGAAACTTGACCAACTCTTTCTAAAACATATATGGAAAAGTAAAGGTCACAAATACCTAAATCATCATTGAAAAAGAGTGAAGGGGGTACCTGCCGATCCACAGATTTGGTAAACAGCAAAGCCATTCACAAGGACAGACCCATTCCAGATGTGGTGATGACACCTGGTGGTCTGAGGAAGCATATGTTGCTCAGTCAACAGTGCTGAGAAAACCGGCTCATTTTATGGAGAAAATTAAGCTGCATTTCTACCTCCATGCATGTCCTTCCAGCTAAAAGTGTATCTGCTAAAGGAGTGAGCCTCCTATGGAATTTGCTGGGGTTGCAATCTTCAGGTACCGCCATCTGAAATCTCCACGTTACAGGTTACTTCACCAATTCACTGCAACGCCGAAACGAAGCACGTTTCAACACATCCGCTGGAAGGCCGGGAAGTGGAGGGTAAGCTGTCCTGCTCCACAGGGTCGCTGGGATGCCTCTGTGATGTCACACAGAGAAAACTACAAACCATCCAAAAATAAAAATAAAACCGGTGGTCTTGACTACATCACAATGAAGGGTTTTTACCCACACCCCATGGATAAAGTGAACAGACAGACTTGAAGGAGGCCCGACAATGGATTAACAAAAAGGCTGTTGTAAGTCCAAGACCTCTTGCGAACGAACCACAGACGGGCTCTCCATGTGCAGAGGCTTGAACAGGCAGTAACGCCACTGGTGATCTGAGAAAGGCAAACAGAACACTGAAACCGCATTCCAGCCCTTAGGACGGCAGATACCAAATAATGCCAAAGGCTGGGGATGTTAGGGGGCAGAGCCCCTTTCTCGGGGGAAGAGTGTGCCAGCCTTTCTGGAAAGCAACACAGTAAGTGTGCCCAGCAGGACCCCTTGGGGGGTTCCCAGAGGGCTGTAGGGATACCCATGCCATCATCCCGGGGGCACCTGGGTTAGCTGGAGAGTGTCTGGGAGATCTGGGGGCCATCTAGGTTATTTTCGAGGGTGTCTGGCTCATTTACGCGGGTTCTGGATTATCTGGGGGATGTGAGTGTTATGGGGGGCATCTGGGGTTTTGGGAGTGTGGTTATCTGGGGGCAGCTGGGCTTTGAGGGAGTTGGGATGCATGTGGGTGTCTGGGTTGTGTGGGGGCATGCCTGGGTTTTCTGGGTTGTAAGGAGCGGGTGCCCTGGTTATCTGAGGGATGGGAAATAGAAGGCAGCCCCCTCGGTAAGTAGTAGACAAGGAAAATGGGCTGGAAGCCACGGGCGGGCATCATTCAGAAACATACATGAATCTTGAAAGTCATGAGACCCAAGAAAGGTGAAAACACGAAGGTGTGGAGAGAGTGCAGGCCTGCTGCAGAGCACCCCCTCTCAGCCCCGGCGCAGGGGTGCGGGTGGGCGCAGGGGTGCGGGCGAGAGCCTGTACATCCCAAATCGGGGGACCTGGTCATGAAAGGCTGACGGGGAAAATGACGACCCACGAGGGCCTTGCAGGCAGCGCGGCGTGAAGGTGGCAGCCGCGCGCATTGCCCGAGGTGTGCGCGCAGGTTTTCGGGGGCACAACCGGGGATGGGCGGGCACGGGGTGTGGGGATGGAGGGGACGAAGGTCAGGGAGGGGTGCCCGCACCCCAGAGCCTCCCCCGGGAGCTGGCTCAGGCCGGCCCCCCGCGAGTCTGTGGAACAAGGCAAAGAGATGAGTGACTGGGGCGGGCGACGGACGGGGAGGAGGTGCAGGGCAGGGCAGGAAGCGCGGCCGCGGGAGGTGATGCGGGGTGCGGGGGGGGGGGCGGGAAAGACGCCTCTCAGTGTCCGCGGGCCGCGGCCCCAAACCGGGGAGGGGTGCCCAGGCCCCGCGCGCGTCCGGGCTCCGGGCAGGGAAGTGGCGGAGGCGGCCGCAGGCGGGACGGCGAGACCCCTCCTCGCCGGGGCAGCTCCCGCGGCCGGGAGCTGGGCGAGGCCCCCCCCGCCCCGGAGAGAGGAGGAGGGGCCAGCCAGCGTTAATTCATTTTATTTAATTTAAATATTTTTTGCAAAGTCATCGCCCGCGCCGCAGCTGCGTGGCGGGGGGGCGGGGGGCGGAGCCACGCCGCGAGTCGCCGCAGGTAAACAGCCCCCTCCCCGCGGCGGGAGCGGGGCGCGGGCCCCAGCCAGGGACAGAGGCCGCCGCCCCCGCCGGAGGGACGCGCCAGGCCCGGCCGGGCTGCAGCCGAGGCGGGGCGGCGGGGGCGCCGGCGGCCCGACCCTGCGCGCGGGGGCGGCCGAGCGCCCCCCCCCGCGCCGGCCCGGCGCCCCCGCCGCGCCCGCGCCCCCGCCCGCGCCCCCGGGCCGCGCCCCCGCCCCCCATGCACCAGCTCCTGCAGCAGTCGGCGGACATGGCGACGGCGCTGCTGGCCGGGGAGAAGCTGCGCGAGCTGATCCTGCCGGGCGCGCAGGACGACAAGGCGGGCGCGCTCGCCGCGCTGCTGCTGCAGCTCAAGCTCGAGCTGCCCTTCGACCGCGTGGTCACCATCGGCACGGTGCTGGTGCCCATCCTGCTGGTCACGCTCGTCTTCACCAAGAACTTCGCAGGTGAGGCTGGGGGCGCGCCCCGCTCCCCGCCCCGGCGTCCCGCCGCCGGCCACCCGCTCCGGGCCCGGCAGTGTCGGCGGCGCCCGGGGTGGGGTGGGGGGTGCGGGCTCCCGGCGCGCCCCCGACGGCCGCGCCCCATCACCGCCCTGTGTCGCCGGGCGCTCGGGGCTGCCTGCGAGACCCTCCTCCTCCGGTGCATCGTTTCCACTCTCCGTGCGCTACCCGCGGGCAGGGGCGCGCCGTCCTGGACCCCGTGGTCTCGGGCGTGAATGAGGCTTGGGGTCCGGCAGAGCGCCCGCGCGGCTGGCCGAGTGCGGGGCGCTGGGCTCGCGCGAGGGTCCCCGAGACGCGGGCGGTTCGGCTCAGCTGCGCGGAGAGGCCTTGGTCTGGGCGCCGCGAGCCTGGGGAGCCTGGGGAGCCTGGGGAGGGACACGGCACAGGCCCGTGAGGCGGGGCTGGGCACCCAGCGCCGGCGGGCCGCGGACCCACCTGGCCGAGCAGGAGGCGGGCAGCCTGTGAGGCCAGTGCAGGTGGAAGAGAGGCTGGACAGGGAGGCTCCAGCACAGGGCACGTTCCGGGTGCTGAGGCCTCAAGCGGGCCGACGTGGGGGCGCCAGGAGGGCCCTGGTTGAGGCAGGTTGAGGCCTGGGAGGGGGCGCCGGTGCGAGGAGGAGGAAGCGAGGTCTGCAGGGCCCTGGCCCCCCCTAAGGAGCAGGGTCCAGCAGATGGAGGTGGCTGGCTGGAAGCAGGGAACGGCACCCCCCCAAAAACAGATCTGTCTGGCAGTGGGTCCAGGGAGGCCCCTCTGCATTCCATTGTCGGTGCTTGAGTCCAGAGGTGCCCGCGCATGGCAGAGGGGAAGGGGCTCCTGTGTGCCCCTCCAGGAGGGACATGTGACCCCATCCCCGGAGCAACACTGGCAGGCCTTCTTGCACTCTGCACTGGTCCCTTCTCAAAGGACTTGCTTTTCAGGGGTCCTCATGACCTGGGAACTTTTGACTTGAGGGTGGACGTGCCCAGACACTCAGACACGCCCAGGATAGGACAGTTCCTGGGCCGCGGGAGATTCCACACACTCAGATGCAGGTGTGACCCACAAGTGTCACTCAGGGCACATGCAGATGTATCCTGTTTCTAAGACTACTGGATCAAACACGCACAAACTTGGTCATTCAAAACAACAGGACAGCTGTCACAGTCTGGGGACCAAAGGTACCAAATGCAGGTGCGGGCAGGTTCTTGCTCCCAGAGGTTCCAGGGAGGGTCCCCCCGGGCTCTCCAGCTTCTGGGGCTTCTTCACCCAGTCTCTGCTTCCATTTTCACCTGGGCACCTTCTCCCTGGGTGTCTGGGTCCGAATTTCTCTTTTTTATGAGGACTTTCAGTCATTGGGTTGGAGCCACCCTACTCCAGTGTGACCTGATCCGGATCATATCTGCAAAGACCCTGCTTCCAAACAAGGTCATGTTCACAGGTACCAGAGGTTGGGACTCGAACACCTTTTCGGGGGACACAGTTCTACCCCCTACAGATGCGCACAGTAGGGCAGGCTCAGAACTGTCATCCTCAGGTGACTCCTCCGACCCCTCCATTCTGAGGTTCTCCTGTGAGTCCAGCTCACCCCACGTGGAGCCTCGGGGCCCCTCTGTGTCCAGCCAGGCTTGGGCTGCCGGCGTCGTCCCTGGTCCGGGTGGTGCCCTGAGCCTTCTCGTGCCGGCCTGCCCCGCACACTGGCCTGCATTTCCACATGGACAGGCACACGTCCACCTGGGCCCCCGAGTGTGGATGAGGCAGGCCTCCTGAGCCTGGCACCCCCGGACCTGGAGCGCACCCCATGGACCACGCCTGGCCTCGGGGGTCCATGGCTGCCCCGGGAAAGCTTGTCCCAGATCACAGGACTAAGCAGGCTTGGCAACAGCTGACCAAGTTTGCTCTTCTTGCGCCGCGGAGATGCGTTACTGCGGCGGCGCTTGCCGCGCTCCCCTCGCGGTTTGTCTTGCTCTCCTGGGTTAAGGTTTGAGGCAGGACGGGCCTTACAATCTGAAGCGACCCGTCTCCTGGTGCTTCACACAGAGCTTAGAAGTGCCCGCGTCCCCTTCCCAGATCTGAGGACAGTGGGGCGCAGGAAACAGCGCCCTGCAGGTGGAACCACGTGTCCACAGGGTGGGCTTCCGCGAGAGGCCCTGCGGGCACATGGGACAGGCCGGGGCGGGGCCGCAACAGGGCTGTGAGGGCGGAGGCTCCGGCGGCCCCTCTGCCCAATCTGCCCCGACAGGCCCCCATCCCCCCAGCGCCTATCAGCGTCCATCTGTGAGGCTGTCGGCCCAGGGGCGAGGGTCCCGCATGCGCTCTGCAGCGGCCGGAAGGATCTGTGCCCCGTCCGCTGGGCGCTGGCTGGGAGCGCGGGGCTCCAGCACTCCCCCCGCTGACCGTGCCCCGGGCCTGGGTCCTCGCCGCGTGCAGGTTCCCCTGGAGCAGGGTTTGCCCGTCAGGGACACGAGGGAAAGCACCCTGGCACTACCCAGGGTGGTGAGGGGCTGACGAGGCGGCGCAGACCTCCTCGCCTAGAACGTCCCGGGGGTGGGGGCCTCGGGCAGCAGGAGGGCCCCGTGGCTCCTGGCCAGGGCTGCTGTGAGCAGCCCCTCCATGGCACCGACCCCCAAGCAGTGGACAGAGGGGCCAGATGGGGGCGCGGAGGAGACAGGCGAGGGCAGCCTCCAGGGGAGCCAGGTTCCCCACACGTTGTCTGGGGTCTGCACAGGGGGACTGACAGCTGCTTTTTCTTAAAGTGGCCAAATAACTGGGTCCCACGTAACCTGGGTGTGCCACTGTAGCCTGGAGGCGTGCAGTGTCCCCAGAGTGCGCGCCCTTTTCCAAAAGGAAAGAAGTCAAGTGCTTTGCCCCGACCAGGACTGGTGAGCACGTGCTTCAGGCCTGTGCTGGGCCCCCGGGGGCGGTGGGGGTGGGCTGGGCGCCCGGGGGAAGCCTGTGTGGCTGACTGGTCTCTGGGGAGGGGGTGCCACACATCTCAGGGGCCGCGTCTCCCCACCCAGCTCTGGCCTCGAGCCCCCCGTACGACTGGGGCAGGCACAAGGGGGCAGGAGAGGGTCTCGGCAGAGGAGGCGGCACTTGCCGGCCGCCACCTGTGTTAGTTTCCTGCTGCTGCTCTAACAAGTGACCACAAACTTCGCGGCTTAAAATAACACACATTCATGATCTTAGCGTTCTGCCGCTCTGAGGCTGAAATGAGTTTTATGGGGCTAAAGTCAAGGGATCAGCGGGGCCCCACTCCCTCTGGAGGCTCCAGGGAGACTGTGCTCTTTGCCTTTTCCGGTTTCTACAGATGCCCCCCCTCCCCCCAGGTTCCCTGGCTTGCGGCCCCTCCCCCTTCAAGGCCGCACGCACGTTGGCGGTTCTCCTCTCCGACCTCTGCTTCCAACCTCACGTCCTCGACTCTGACCCTGCTGCCTCCCTCCCATAAGGACCCCCTGATGACACTGTGCCCCCCAAGTCCTACTCCAGTCTCCCTGCAGGGCCTGCCGGGCCCCCTCACTGCAGGTTCCGGGCACCGGAGCAGGACGCCTTGGGAAGCCAGCCGTGGAGCCCCACCTGGAAGTCTGTGAGGCCCTGGATTTGGGAAGGAGGTGGTGGAGGCCATGAGCCGGGTCTGGGGCGGGACCCCAGCAGCCAGAGGGAGGCTCCGCGGCGGGAAGGCCTGGACCCGCTCGCTCTGTGTGGTGAGGGGGCTCAGGCTGGCCTGACAGCAGAGCGGCCGGTCCTTCGGGGCCGTGGACTTGGGCCGCCAGCGCTGCAGACAGCGCCAAGCCTGCCGGGTGGTGGCCCCCCTGCAGCACCAACTCTGCTGTTCTGTGCCCAGCGCCATCGTCATCGGGGAGGGAAAACAGAGTGCAGGCGCGTCCGCCGTTCCTGGTGGCAGATGCCACAGTCCTGCCCGCGAGGCTTCCCGTCAGGCTCCGGGCCCCGCCCTCACCCACCTAAGCAGCCGGGATCGCCAGGCCTGCCCTTTGCCAGGACAGTGGGTCTTGAACAGACACCCCTCACCCCTGCAGGGCAGGCAGGGCCCACATCTGTCTTCCTTAAGTTGTGCCACCGTAAGTGCCCCTGGCCAGGTAGGACCTGCCCAGGCCATCTGCCCCCCTAAAGATGAAGCCGCAGGCAGTGCGGGGCCACGGGGCGGCTCCAACTCTGATGCCAGAAAAGGGCCCCGGCCTGTCATGCTGGCCTCTGGGATTGGGCTTCCCCAGGCGACACGGACTCCATGGACACAGGGAGGGACCTGAGGTTTGAAGTGCAGGTCATTCCGGGGGAGGGGGGTGGGGGCTGCAAGGCTGTGCCTCCCCCAGCCAGCAGCTGTGGGCGCGCGGGGTACCTGGGAGAGGACCCCCGTGCCCCCAAGGCTGGCCCCCAAGGAGGTAGAACGAGTCCCGGCCCGGGGCCTGCCTGCGTGGGGAACGCCGGCCGAGTGTGGCTCCCCGCGCCCCAGCCCGCGTCTCCGTCTGCCCCCAGAGGAGCCCATCTACTGCTACACGCCGCACAACTTCACGCGCGACCAGGCGCTGTACGCTCGCGGCTACTGCTGGACGGAGCTGCGGGACGCGCTGCCCGGCGTGGACGCCAGCCTGTGGCCGTCGCTGTTCGAGCACAAGCTGCTGCCCTACTCGCTGCTGGCCTTCGCCGCCATCATGTACGTGCCCGCGCTGGGCTGGGAGTTCCTGGCCTCCACCCGCCTCACCTCCGAGCTCAACTTCCTGCTGCAGGAGATCGACAACTGCTACCACCGCGCCGCCGAGGGCCGCGCCCCCAAGATCGAGAAGCAGATCCAGTCCAAGGGGCCCGGCATCACGGAGCGCGAGAGGCGGGAGATCATCGAGAACGCGGAGAAGGAGAAGAGCCCCGAGCAGAACCTGTTCGAGAAATACCTGGAGCGCCGCGGCCGCAGCAACTTCCTGGCCAAGCTGTACCTGGCGCGGCACCTGCTGATCCTGCTGCTCAGCGCCGCGCCCATCGCCTACCTGTGCACCTACTACGCCACGCAGAAGCAGAACGAGTTCACGTGCGCGCTGGGCGCGGCCCCGGGCGGGCCGGCGGGCGCCGCGGCCGTGCGCGTCAGCTGCAAGCTGCCGTCCGTGCAGCTGCAGCGCATCGTGGCGGGCGTGGACATCGCGCTGCTGTGCGCCATGAACCTGGTCATCCTCGTCAACCTCACCCACCTGTTCATCTTCCGCAAGAGCAACTTCATCTTCGACAAGCTGCACAAGGTGGGCATCAAGACGCGCCGGCAGTGGCGCCGCTCGCAGTTCTGCGACATCAACATCCTGGCCATGTTCTGCGACGAGAACCGCGACCACATCAAGTCGCTCAACCGGCTGGACTTCATCACCAACGAGAGCGACCTCATGTACGACAACGTGGTGCGGCAGCTGCTGGCGGCGCTGGCGCAGTCCAACCACGACGCGACGCCCACCGTGCGCCACGCGGGCGTGCAGACCGCGGACCCCGGCGCCGAGCCCGCCGAGCCCGCCGCGCCGCCCGTCGTCAAGCGGCCGCGCCGCAAGATGAAGTGGATGCCGGGCGGCAACCCGCTGCCGCAGCCCTTCAAGGAGCCGCTGGCCGTCATGCGCCTGGAGAACAGCAAGGCCGACAAGCCCAAGCCCGTGCGCCGCAAGACGGCCACCGACACGCTGATCGCGCCGCTGCTGGACGCGGGCGCCCGCGCCGCGCACCACTACAAGGCGGCGGCGGCGACGCGGGGCCCGCCGCCGACAAGAAGCACGCGCGCCACTTCTCGCTGGACGTGCACCCCTACATCCTGGGCACCAAGAAGGCCAAGCCCGAGGCCGTGCCCGCCGCGGCCCTGCCTGCCTCCCGGAGCCAGGAGGGGGGCTTCCTGTCCCAGGCGGAGGAGTGCACCCTCGGCTTGGCCGCAGCACCCACCAAAGGTAGGCAGCCCTGGGACAGGGGCCCAGGGCCGGAGCCGTGGGTGCGGGGAGCGGGCGGGCAGCCGGCGGGCCCCGCAGCGCCGGTGAAGCAGATAGCAGAGCCCAGGAGGATCTGACGGTAGGGCTGCCCAGGCTCTAGAGAAGGTTCTGGAAATGGGCTCTGCTGCTGCTGAGGCAGGAGATGCCGCCCAAGCAGGTTGGGGCTCGCAGAGGGTCCTGGCCGCCCCGCCTGGCTGGCTGAGGCCGAAAGAGGGCGAATCAAGCCCTCCAAGGGCGCGTGGGGCCCTGCGGCGGTCAGGCTGCCGCGGCGGGTCTGTGGGTGGAGAGGCGGGCGGCCTGAGGGTGTGATGCGCCTCTGTTCCTGGCTCTTCGCAGATGCTCCGCTGCCCGAGAAGGAAATCCTGTACCCAGCAGAGCCAGCCCGGGCCACGCTTCCTCCCGGGGGCCCGTTTCACGTCTGCTCGCCCCCCGCGGCCCCCGCCACGGCCCCTCTGTCGCCAGCCAGCCTGGGCAAGCCCGACCCCCTGGCTATCCTGAGCCGCAACGCCACGCACCCGCTGCTGCACATCAGCACACTGTACGAAGCCCGGGAAGAGGAGGACGGGGGCCCCCGGGCTCCCCCGGACGTGGGCAGCCTCATCGCTATCCCCCCGCCCCAGCAGATGCTCATCGCCACCTTCGACGAGCCGAGGACAGTAGTGAGCACTGTGGAGTTCTGAGGGGCAGGGCTGCTGGCCGCCACGGACCCTCCGCATGCCCCAGCAGAGCCGCTGACCGCAGCCCCGCGTGGACGTGGCCTCTGCTTTGCCCAGCGCCGCCCGCACCTCCTGGCCTCCTGTCCGCATGCCATGGGGCCGCGCACCTTGCCCACCCAGCCCCCAAGACAGCATCACCGGGGTGCCGGCTGGGCCAGGGGCTGGCCTCGACCCCAGCGGAGCCCCCAGCCAGGAAGGCCTGGAGCCTTCCCCCCGCCCTCCTCTCCCCCTCTCCCCCCCTCCCCTCTCCTCCCCTCCCCCTGCAGCAGGCACTCAGCTGTGAGATTGAAGAGTGTATTTTTTTAGTCCATTTTGTCTTGGGTCCAGGACGTTGGCCCTGAGGGGCGAGGCTGTGGCAGGACACCTCTGGCCCTGAGCCTGGAAAGGAAGCTGGGGGTGGCCGCACCGAGGGGCCATGCTCAGGGCTCCCCGCTGCAGGGACCAGGGGCGGGAGGTGCCAGGGTCCACCCTCCATCAGATCAACATACGCACTTTCTCCTTGTACCCGACGTACCTGTACTTTATTTTACTATGATTACTGTAACTATCGAGTGTACGTGTTATCAGGAGACAGGACGGCGTGCGCGTGAGCGAGAGGGCGAGGGTGCCGGTGTGCAAGTGGATGTGTGCGTGAGTGGGCGTGGGCGGGCGGGCGCCGGCGTGTAAGCACGGGTGTGTGACTGGACACGGGGCTGAGACGGTGTGACGCCAGCGTGCAAGGGAAGGAGTCCAACGCAATAACCACGTCCCCCCACCCAGTCCACCAGCCCCCCACCCGAGGGCCCACGCCGCTTCCCGTGGGCGCCCAGGGCTGGCGCTTGGGGGGGTCTGTCCCTATTACCTCAGCCACGGTGACAACGTGACAGTATTAACAAGGTAGCACCGAGCATATCAATAAATATTATTCTGATACTGCCTGAGTCCCATGTGGTCCGTCTGCAGGAAGCCTGTGCTCTGAGCTTCCTGCATCTGGGCACCTCCGCTCACCACTGTCACCGGGGGGCACTGGGGAACGGCAGGGCCGTGGGAGGTCACCTTGGGGGCTCTACTGCACCCACGCTCAAGCGTTTATCACTTGTGGTTGACAGGTCATGGCCTCTAACTCGCACGCACTCTGTGCCATGGGGTGACTCGGGCGAGCCCCGCCCCTCAGGAAGCTGTGCCCTCCATCAGATGCTGGGGGCAGGGGCCTGCAGGCTACACTCAGGGGAGCAGGGAGAGCCGAGAGGGTTTGCCAGAAGAGGCCCCCTTGATGTGTCCTGGGGGTGCTCACGACACCACAGGGCCCAGGACTCAGGTGGGGCTGGGGGTAGTCCCATGCGTCCGGCATGGAGCCGCACGACCTCGGTCCATGGCTGATGACCCGGAGAACCTCGACAGGGGCTCCTTGGAGGCAGGTAGCTGGGGCAGCCAGCACAGCTACCTGTGGGCGCCAGGGCGGGTGGACGGTCAGGCCTGGCTGAGATCAGAGTGGGCCCGCCTGCTGTGCCACAGAGGCCTGACCGGCCTGGCCCCCCGGCGCCTTCTGCAGGCCTCTCCCTGGGGCGGCCTGAGCTTCCCCGGAGCTGGGTGATCCTACAGCACAGGCAAAGGGCTGCAACCCTCCATCGATTTTAAGCGTAAGTTTTACCACCACTCCGGTCTGGAGAGGCCGACAGATCAGGGGACAACTGCCTGTCCCCTGGAAAGACAGCTGGTGGCTCACAGGTCCCCAGGGGAGGGGCGGCCGCGCGGGCTGGGGCCGCAGAGGAAGCAGCAGACAGTCAGGAGGCAGACGGGGCAGAGAGAGGGAGCTTCTCCTGGGGGTGAGGCCGGTGAGTGGGCTCCGCACTGGCTGCCATGGGTCCCGTCCGTCCGCGGGCCCCGGGCTCCCCTAGTCCTCAGGCACCTGCCTGGGGGTGAGGCCGGTGAGTGGGCTCCGCACTGGCTGCCGTGGGTCCCGTCCGTCCGCGGGCCCCGGGCTCCCCTAGTCCTCAGGCACCTGCCTGGGGGTGAGGCCGGTGAGTGGGCTCCGCACTGGCTGCCGTGGGTCCCGTCCGTCCGCGGGCCCGGGCTCCCCAGGCACCTGCCTGGGGGTGAGGCCGGTGAGTGGGCTCCGCACTGGCTGCCGTGGGTCCCGTCCGTCCACGGGCCCCGGGCTCCCCTAGTCCTCAGGCACCTGCCTGGGGGTGAGGCCGGTGAGTGGGCTCCGCACTGGCTGCCGTGGGTCCCGTCTGCGGGCCCCGGGCTCCCCTAGTCCTCAGGCACCTGCCTGGGGGTGAGGCCGGTGAGTGGGCTCCGCACTGGCTGCCGTGGGTCCCGTCCGTCCGCGGGCCCCGGGCTCCCCTAGTCCTCCGGCACCTGCCTGGGGGTGAGGCCGGTGAGTGGGCTCCGCACTGGCTGCCGTGGGTCCCGTCCGTCCGCGGGCCCCGGGCTCCCCTAGTCCTCAGGCACCTGCCTGGGGGTGGGGGCAGGTGAGGGAGGCCCCGAGTGTGGGAGCCCCTCAGAGGGGTGCTGGGCCGGGGCTCTGGATCGGCCGGTTTGCACCAGGGAGTCTGTTGTCTCTGGGAGGAGTCAGCATGGCCCAATATCAGAACATGAGACAATGAAAAGGCATCATTAACACACCCTGTCGCCAGGGAGCACACCCCCACCTGAGCCAGGACACTCCTCCACGCAGGCCGCGAAGCCCACCCCCCCTCGGGTTGGCACTCACTGTTTCCACGGGTCCAGGGGAGGGACCCTGTGTGCCCACAGGCCCTGAGCGGCCCAGCCAGTCGTGCAGGGCGGGACAAGGCCCTGGCCCCACATCATGCCGGCCCCGCGACGACCCTGCGGGCAGGGTGGCTGTGTCCACCCGGGGCACTCAAGTCACACTGGCCTCAAGCAGCCGCCTTTGCGGCTCCCTGCCAGTCTGTGAGTGGAGCTGGAGTCCGGCCCAGCCTCCCCAGCACCCCCCGCCCCGCATGCCACACTCGCCTCCCCACCCGTCCACACAGTGCAGCTGGGCCCAGCCCACGCCTGTCCCGGTGGCTCTGCTCAGAGGGGACGTGGCCCCAGAGCCCTGCCGCGGTGCAGCGAGCCCGCCTCACGCACACTCACGAGCACGAGTACCGCCAGGTGAGGGACATCCACACACGCGCAGGCCCGGGCGAGGCTAGGGCACACCTGCGGGGAGCCCCCCCACCCCCCACCCCTGTCCGGTGGAGCCGCCCCCACGTCTCTGGTGAGACTGCTCTGCCAGGCTGCCGGCCACCTGTCCCCTGGGCCAAGTCCAGGCAGGACACTTCAGACCCAGTCTCATCCGGAGGTCTGTCCCTGGAGCGTGACTGAGCCCCCGCCCCGGTTTGCTGGGGAAGAGGAGAGCCCATGGCGGCGGCATCCCATAGAGGCAAACCTCTTAGCGCAGGTGCGGGGGACGCCAGCTGGCCCCCTGAGGGCGGGGGGCGCCCCGGGCCCCAGGCGCTCCTTCCCTCCGGCCGGGGCACTGCGGCAGGTGTGGGCAACCGTCCCCGGCTCAGAGGAGGAGCCTCAGGGAGGCCCTAGCACTGCGTCCCACACGGCCCGGGCCGCCCATGCCAGCGCCGCGGGGGCGTCTCAAGCAGACGCACCCCGGGCCCCGGGAAAGTGCCCCCAGCCCGCAGAGTGGGCCCCAGGGTGCTGCCTGACAAAACCCTGCTGCTCCCCTGTGTGAAGGTGGCCGAGGGGTCGGGGGGGCAGACACGACCATGGCCCCCGAGGCCCGGAGGCCCTGTGGGGACCAGGAAGCTGCGGGAGGGGACGCCACACGCAGTCTCCTGTGGACAGAGCTCCGCCGCAAACAGCGCCCCCACCAGACACCACGAGTGGCCGGGGGATTGTCTCCACATCCGCTGGAACGTGAGAACCTGCGACCCCTACAAGTCACCGGTGCCTCTCAGAAGCCTGGGGCTGTGGCCGCGGCCTCCCTTCCCGGGACCTGAGGAAGCCCGGCGCCCCGTCTGGACTGGACTGTCCCCTCGCTCCCGGGCGGCTCCAGGCTGGGGGCAGGACAGCCTGCTCCAGGCAGTCACTACTGAGGCCCCCCCCACGCCAGCCAGTGGCCCCAGAGAGAAGCCTGTCCCGGGGCCCTGAAGTACAGGCCCGCCTCCCTCTTTCTTTTCCTAAGGGCATCCCTCCCAGCCATTCACCAGCTTCCTGTGGGGACTGGCGTCCTGGCCCCGGGGGGTGGGGGGGGGCGCCGGGGGCAGGTCTAGGATGTGGGTGCAAGCTCAGGGGAGCTGGCTGCAGGTGGGGGGACAGGATGGGGTCCACATGTGGCCAGCAGGCAAGGCGCCTCCACATCCACCACCTGCAAGGGCCCAGCCCCACAGCCCCGGTGCAAGGACAGAGGGCGCGGGGGGCCAGCAGCTCCCGGGCCCCCACAGCCCCCGCCCGCAGCCACTCCGGGGCTCAGCGCTGGGAGGAAGGGGTCGGGAGCACTCGCATGCGGGGAAGAGGGAGAGCGGGCTCAGGAGGCCCCCTGCGGGTGGCCGTGGGCATTGGGAGCCCCCCTCCCACGCCTCACCGCCCACTTGGCCGCACGGAGACAAGGGGCCCCTCCGCTGGCAGTGGGACGGGGCTCGAGCCTGAGACACCCCCTCCCCATACAGACCGTCGCGGTCTGAGGTCCAGGTCTCAGCCTGGTCGGTCCTGCCCTCGCAGGGGACCCCGCCCACCAAGTCGAGGGATGGCCGGGTCGCCTGCGGGCGGGAGTCTGGGCACCCGCATCTGAGGACGAGCCACGCGGGCTCGCTCCACAACCAGGGTTTTCTGCTGCTTGCATCTCACTATGGGCTGCAAGCCGCTCCGCAAACATCGTGGAAACATCATCCCTTTTCCAGACTGGGAGATGCAGTCAGAGAACTGAAGAGGGCTTCTCAAGGCCGCCGGGATTAGCCGCAAGCCCGGGGACTCGAACTCACGGCTCCACAGTCACCTCCTTCCTCCTGGAACCGGAGGCGCCGGGGGCGGGGCGGGGCGGGGCGGGGCTTCGGGCGCGCGGCCCCCTAGGAAGTGTAGTCCGCCGGCCCTCGCGCGCAGCCCCCTGGGAAGTGTAGTCCTTGGGTGCCCGCGCACGGACCCCTGGGAAGTGTAGTCCACCGGCGGCGACCGGGCGCGCCGACGGAGCGGACGGGTGGCGTGTGGAACTGCGCTTCCCGGCATGCCGAGCGCCTCCCGCCCCCGGCCCCGGCCCGTCCGGCCGCCCCGCCCCCGGTCCCGGCCCCGGTCCGCCCCGTCCGGTGGGGCGACGAGCCGCATGGAGGCCGGCTGAGGAGCGCCGCCCCGCCTCGGTACGCTGTGCGGCGGGGGTCCCTGCTGACGGGCCGGGGCCGGGGCCGGGGGCCGTCTCGCTCCGGGCCGGGCCCAGTCAGCCCCCCGCGTGGGGCCTGGGGCCGGAAGGGTCAGCCCGGGCCCGTGAGGAGGGCGCGCGGGGCCGGGCCAGCGGCCGGGGCTCGCGGGGACAGGGGGCGGGCGGAGCGGGCTTGCGGGCTCGGGTGGGGCTCCCAGCCCGGGGGCCGCGGCGAGAAGCGGGGTCCGCACCTCTGCCGGCGGAGACCCCGGGCCCTTCCCGAGGGCCGGTGGCCTCTGCCCGTCAGGCTGAGCGAGCGGGGCTGCCATATGGCGGGGTGGACGGCGCGGCCGAGCCCCGCGGGCCTGCAGCAGTCTGCACTGTGTCTCTGAGAAGCGGCTGCACTGGGCTGTAACTTGGGTGCCACGAAGTACCCCGCCGGAGAGTCTCAGTAAAACTGTCCCAGCGCAGGCAAGGCTGCCTTGGCTTCGCATCTCAGAAACAACCAGGAAGTCCGCTCGGAAGTCCTCGCCACCTTCGGAGATCCGCACAGCCTCGTTAGGAGAATGGGTGGTTTCCAGGCGGAAACCTACCGGCTTTGGGGTTCCCTGGGGAGGCAGATGGGCAGGCCGCCAGCCGCCGCTCTCCGCGCGTCTCGTTGTCCCCTTTGCTCTCCTTCTTGCCCCCTTGCAGTGTGACTGGAAGGTAGCCTGGACCCTGGGACCGCCGCGCAGGCTCGCAGGCTGGTGATGCGCCCCCCGCAGCACCCTGCAGCCGTGATCAGGGTGGGGGTCCACGGGTGGGCAGTGTGCAGGCTCCAGCAGAGCCAGCCAGTGCAAGTTGGCCTGTGGCCTCTACCCCAGTCCCAAACTTTGCCACGCTTCCGTAAAGCAAGTGCTGCCAGACCCAGGGAGTGTCCAGTGGCCAAGGGTGCCCAGGCTTAAGAAGTGGGGGCGTTGCTGGGGCGCCTGGGTGGCTTAGTCGGTTAAAGCGTCCGACTTTCGCTTAGGTCATGATCTCGCGGTTCGTGGGTTCGAGCCCCGCGTCGGGCTCTGTGCTGACTGCCAGCTCGGAGCCTGGAGCCTGTTTCAGTCTGTGACTCCCTCTCTCTCTGACCTTCCCCTGCTCACGCTGTCTCTCTCTCTCGTTCCTAGAAATAAAAAACAAAAACAAAAACAAAAAAAACATTAAAAAAAAAATAAAGTGGGGGCGTTGGGAAGGTCAGGGCTTTGACCACGTCCTGCTGTGTCCCAGTTGGGACACATTTGTTTCTACAGCTCACTGGTCTGTCCAGTTTGGGATCTCTGGCCTCCTGAGCAAGCCTGGTGGGCTGGTTCGGAGATGCGGCCTTCTGGGAACTCTGTCTGGTGCTGGTCAGCCCCCTGGCCACACCGAGAAGCGGGCTGGGATCCAGCAGGCAGTTTGCCGCTTCCCGATTTTTAGAGCGGGGAGGGGGCGGCAATGGTGTCTCAGTCTGCTCTGCAGCCGTAACAGAACAGCAGAGATGGGGCTTAAATAGCAGACTGTTTTCTCACAGCTCTGGAGGATGGAAGTCAGGATCAAGGTGCCAGCCCATCTGGCTGCTGCTGAGGGCTTTTTCGTTCTGGCTTGAGGACGGCTTTCCTCTCCCTGTGTCCTCACATGGCCAGCTTCCTGCTGTCTCTTCTCATAAGGGCCCCAGAACCATCATGGAGCCCCACCCTCGTGACTTCATGTAACCTTAGTCACCTCCCGAAGATCCCACCTCCAAACACCATCACCCAGGGGGTTAGTGATTCAGTACTGAACTTCAGGGGACACAGTTCAGTGCACAGCAGTGGGACCCAGGAGAAGGTCGGCTGCCTGGGCCGGGCAGGCAGGAACCTCTGGCCTGTCACTCACGCTGAGCTGTCTGATGTCCTCAGGTTCAGTCCTGAAACTCACACCCAGCAGGACAGTTTCCGATGCTGATAACTTCATCGGTGCAGAACCGCTGAACCCGCCACTCTGATGTGTCTCACTCGGCCCACAGCTCGGGCTGCCTACCAATGGAGGCAGAGCTTTTCCCGTCCTTTGAGCGGGCCGTTTGCTAGAGTCCTGGACACGATGGGTCCCAGAGCTGTTGGGAATTCCCACTGTTTGGGAGTGTGTCTTCTGGAAGCGTGCGGGTGATTCTGCTGCTGTCCTCCGCGCGCAGGATGATAATTTCCAGCGCCAGATAGCGGTGTGTCCTCTGCTGATCAGGAGACTGCCCAGGAGGACTTGTGTTTCAGGGTCTTCTGAAACCAGACTGCTGGCTCTTTTCCTGCCCCGACAGGAGTAAGTCCACGGAGGTCTGGAAGTCACGGGCCTAAGCGAAGTCCGAGTGTGGTCCAGGTCTTGCCGGCAGGAGGGGGCCTAGTGCGTGCAGACGGGTGGGACGGCTGGGTGACCACTCTGACCACCCCAATCCTCGAGGCAGGAGCTGAGCCCAGGGGGTTGAAGGGTCCTGCCCAGGGCCTTGCCGCACCAAGGCACTGGTCTTGCTGGCCTGAAGTCTGGCCCAGCGGGCCGTCCCCTGCCGCACGGCTGCTGGCATCTGGCCACAGGTCACCTCCGTGGACAGTCCTGCTTGGCAGCCACAGCAGGTTGCAGGGAGCAAGGAGTGGCTGGATCTGGCCGAAGGCTCTTCCTGCTTTGCGTCAGGTTCACATCGGTGACTGTGGCCTGGCCAGGGGGCAGGGCCGCGTGCTGCAGCTTGGTACGGGGTGGGGGGGGGTGGGGGTCATGTCCCTGGGGGGTCTCCTGCTCACTGCGCGCGCGGTGGTGGAGGGAGCTGCTGGCACCTGTAGACCCAGACAGCGGGTGGCAGGAAGCCAGAAGGAACGTGGATGCCCCACGGCCTCTACCTGCGGGTGCAGGGAGATGGAGGCAGGAGCCCAGAGGTCTGGGAGGCGGGTGGTGCTTAGCTCCCCCCACCGCCCCACCGGCAGCTGGGAGACGCTCAGGGCCCAGCGGCGTTTGAAACTGCGCGGGGGGTAGGGGCGGTTAGCAGCCCAAGGAAGTGACATCCTACAAGGGTATTGCCAGGGGACCCCACCTCCACGGTTGAGGGAAACCAGGATATTGGACGGTGTGTGGATGCGGCAGCATCAGAGACCGAGAGACGTCTCAGAATGTTGGACTCTTGGTGTTGAAGGAGGCTCAGTGGCCTTCCTGCCTGACTAGGCCAGGCGCCCAGCTCTGGGGAGCAGTGCAGGAGGGGACCGGGTTCTGCGGAACCGAGGCTTGTCTGCCACTCCCACGTCCCCAGCCTATAGCACACGCAGGATGGGAGCTTCCGCCGAAAGGTGCCTCTGGCCCCTACACAGTGGGGCCCGCCTGTCCCCTGTGGGCACAGAGGGTGGGTCTGGCCAGATGGCCGTGGGGTGGGGGAGGGAGGGAGGGAGGACGCTCCCTAGATCTGAAACCACCACGCATCAGAGGGAAGAGGGAGGAGGGCCAGGCCGAGGCACCACGGTGACCTCTGGGGCGACCTCCCGCTTGGGGTTCCTATGGGAGCCTTCCTGCCAGGGCACAGGCTGTTTTCTTGAGAAGTTTTTCTAGCAACTTGGCAGCCGTGTGCTGCTTGCAAGTAAGAACTGTTTGCTTTTTTGCGTGAAGCCTGACGAAGGGCCATCATCTCTGGCTACCCTTCTGGGCCGGCCCTGGAGCCGGGGGGGTTGGGGGGGGTGCTGGGAGCTCCAGTGACCGCTCAGCCCCACCCCTCTGACTCCAGGCGCCGCTTCCTGTTTGCATTTCGGTTGGCACCTTACACTGGCAGAGAGCTCTCATCTGTGAAGCAGGAAGAGGGGCTTGGGGATCCTGGACCGGAGGTACTGGGGGAGGGGTGCTTAGGAGCTTAGGAGGCCATGCCCTCCTCCCCTCCCCAGCCCCCCTCCCTGCTGGCTACCCTCCCCACCGCCGTGGGTCCCAGCTGTGTCTTCTGGCCCTAAGCCAGTTCCTCTTCCAGAAACCGGGCCATCCTCAGGAGGGCCCCCCGACCTTGGTCAGCCCCAGGGCATGTGGGGGTGTTGGGTACACTGGGGGGAGCCCTGCCCTGCCCTGAGCTGCCTGCACCAGGGGCCACGGTGAGCCCTGTCTGCTCCCTGCTGCTGTGTGACCACAGGGCTCAGAGGGAGAGGAACCTGGGGCAGCGTCTCCCTGACCTTATCACTTGCACTTCCTTCTTGTCGTGAAAGTTTGAGAGAAGTACAGGGCAACAGGGAAGCGGGTGAGGCCTGGGTCTGTGGCGCTCCAGGGTGGCCGCACCCTGTTCCCCAGCACGGCCCCCGAGGCACATCTGACACACACCCAGTGGGACCCTCGGCATAGCCTCAGGCAGGTCGGGTGGCCCCCTGCCCTCACGGTCAGACTCCTCCAGGGGCCTGGGCGCCCAGCGCCCCCTGGAGCAGGGCCTTTCCCTCCACTGGCACCCAGGGGCCCCTCTGCACTCAGAGGTGGCCCCGGAGGCTGCAGGAGACCCCGGCTTGAGTTTTCCATGGTGTCTCGGGGAGACACGGGGACACCACGCTGGCGATGCTGCCGTCTCGCGCCCGGTGTCCCGGCGCGCACGTGCCGGCACAGGCCTCCGACCCTCACTCCCCTTGGCCCCGGAGGTCTGGTGGTCCGCCGGCCTTGGGAGTTGCCTTCCCTGGGGACAAAGACTTTTCCAGGAGGTGCGCCCACGGTGCCCGCGTGACTGTCCCCTGAGCTCCCGGCTCCCGGGGTCGGGGGGCAGCCCCAGAGCCTTGGTGTCTCCACGCCCCTCTCTCTCACGCCAGAAGGAGAGTCTCGGCGTGTTCTGTGCTCCTTCCCGCTTCTGCATTGCTGACCCTGGCGCCGTGACTCCCGACGGGGCAGCAGGCGTCGCGCTGAGTCCGGGCTCCACAGCCGCCTGGGTGACTCCGCTCGGGGTGTTCAGCGCCATCTCCGCACCCTGGTTCACGTCCTCTGCCTGCTTTTCTCACTTGAGGGAGTTGGGCGCAGTGTCCAGAGTCAGAAAGGGATCGTCCCGGCCTGCCTGGCTGCCCCTCGGGGCTGGACCCTGAGCTCCAGTGCCTTGCTCTCTGTAGGGCAAATGGGAGGTGGGGGGGACGGGTCCTGCTCGGCAGAGGACCCTCAGTTCACCGGTTGGGGCAAAGCCAGGCGTCTCCGGCTCTGTTCTTAGCTGCATGGTATGGGGTTTGCATGCCGCTTGCTCGCTTGCTCGCAGCCAGTCTCACCCCTGCTGTACCTGGACACCTGGACTTCGTAGCTGGCGACTGACAGGTGTCACTCTATCTGGAAGGGCAGAGGCGGTGATCCCACACACGGATCTTTCAAATCAGACCAGCCCCATGGTGCCCTGAGCCCTGTGCGCAGCCCTGGGCTCCAGGTGAGAACGTGCCTCCCGTGTCTCCTCAGGCGTCACTCGTCAGTGCCAGGAGCTGCCGCCCGCCATGGAGGGGGAGGAGGAGCAGCCACCTCAGGAGGTCAGAGCCTGGGCCAGATTGGTGGGGGGGGTGGGTAGGGAGCCTGCTTCCTGAACAACCTCGGGCTTAGCGTCCAGCCAGCTGCTCAGCAGAGTGTGGAATCCCCCCCAGTGTGGCCGCCTGGGGTCACCCTGGCTGCTTTTATGCATAGAAGAGCTTTATGTGGTTTTCAGGGCAAGTTCTAGGTCAGCCAAGGGGTACCCTTGGGCAGGGAGCCCTGGGGGTGGGCTGTGTCCAAGGGGATGGTCACCGCGATTTCATCCTGGGGAACACGCAGAGTTCATGCAGCAGCTCGTTGAGTCCTCGGTGGGCCCGCCGGGGACAGGTGGGTGCCGTACATCCCGCCGCCTTCAGGGAGGGCAGTGCCCTGACTCAGACCTCCCTGTTCCCTCTGCAGGCTGACGTGGAGCCCGTTGTCCCAGTGGGGTCTTCCGAGGTGGTGCCCAGGGTGCTTTCTGGAGAACCCCAGAACCTGTGTACGTGCTCCCTGACACCATTCAGGGCTGGGGGCTGGGGGGGAGTGGGTAGCTCCCTGGCCAGGAGGGGCTTGGGCTGAGTTTGTGGTGAACGGGGACCCCGGCCAGCCCCAGGTGGTTGGGGTGGGACACTAAGTGCCCTGGGGGCCTCAGCTCTACACGGTCACAGTCACCCCCATCTTGGCTCCCTCGATGACTGGGTGATTCCCATCGTGGAGGCAGCAGCCCTCGCCAAGGCCCAGGCCCCTTTTCACAGGGAAGGTCTGGTCCGACGGCGCCGTGCCCTGTCGTGCACACTGCAGTGAGCGGGGCCGCAGTGCTAGGTGTGGGCCGAGGCCCAGCGAGGCCGGTGGGGGCGGGGAACGTGGGCCCCGGTGCGCACGGCACCCCAGCCGGCCTGCTGTCCTTACAGCCGACGCCGACGCTCTGTCCCTGCTCCTGGAGATGAAGCTGAGGCGGCGGCGAGAACGGCCCAGCCTGCCGCGCACCGTGACGGAGCTGGTGGCCGAGGACGGGAGCAGGGTGTACGTGGTGGGCACAGCCCACTTCAGCGACGACAGCAAGAAGGACGTCGTGAAGGTGAGGACCACCACGCTGGGCCGGCCTCGGGCCGAGCATCCCCTTCCCGTGAGCCACCGCCTCATCCTCCACGACGCCGGCGCCCCTCAGAAAGGAGGTTTCTGACGCCAGGGAGGCCTCGCGGCCTCGGCACTTTTCTACTTAGCGACAAGCACACCTGTTTTGTAGCTTCTCCGTTGCTTCGGGAAATGAGTTGTGGCCGCTGCAGCCGAGGCAGCCCCTGGGGACGGGCCTCCTGGGCGGTTCCAGAGTGGCCTCCGCCGGTGGGGCCGGGGCCGGCAGCAGGGCCCCGGGGCTGAGCCGGCACGTGGGTCCGTTGCAGACCATCCGGGAGGTGCAGCCCGACGTGGTGGTGGTGGAGCTGTGTCAGTACCGCGTGTCCATGCTGAAGATGGACGAGACCACGCTGCTCCAGGAGGCCAAGGAGATCAGCCTGGAGAAGCTGCAGCAGGCCGTGAGGCAGGTGCGGCGCTGGGCGGGCGACCTTCCGGGCAGCGGGGTGGCGCCCGGCCCGTGGCGGGAGAGGGGCACCCCTTTACTGGGTTTGGACACGGGAGAACAGGCGGGTGATGGTCCAGCACCAAAGCAAGGGCCGGACAGGGACCCGAGGGTTTGCTGGGCCGGTCCTGGGGGTGGGGGGCGGTCAGGAGTGCGGCCCCGCCTACCAGCGGCCCAGGCGGTGCCCCCCACTACGTCTTCCGCGCGTTCCTTCACGCCGCCGTGCGCCCCTCGGGGACATGGGCGCAGGAGTTGAGGTGTGGGCTGGGGGCGCTGGAGGGAAATGGGGCCTCACTGTCTGCCGCGGGGGTGGCCGCCTGCCCAAGGCCCTCGCGCAGCCTCCCGGCCTAGGCCAGGTCTGTGCTCAGGCTGGAGCCTGTGCTCTGCACCCAGCGGCCGCTGACCCTCGGTCCCCCACCCTGCAGAACGGGGTCATGTCCGGACTCATGCAGATGCTGCTGCTGAAGGTGTCCGCCCACATCACTGAGCAGCTGGGCATGGCCCCTGGTGGCGAGTTCCGGGAGGCCTTCAAGGAGGTGGGCCCGGGTCCGGCCGGGAAGGGGGCTCAGCGCACGGGAGCCGCCCCGGAGCTCAGGCTTCCCCAACCAACACCCAGCCCCTGCCCCAGGCCAGCAAGGTGCCTTTCTGCAAGTTCCACTTGGGCGACCGGCCTATCCCTGTCACCTTCAAGAGGGCCATCGCTGCGCTCTCCTTCTGGCAGAAGGTCAAGCTGGCCTGGGGCCTGTGCTTTCTGTCAGACCCCATCAGGTAGGGCCCCTCAGCCTCCCACGGGCAGCCCCACCCAGGAAGCGGGGCCCGGCCCCGCCACGTGGCACGTTCCCCCTTGTCCTGGGGCTGAGCCTCCTCAAACAGGGCCTTCCCACCCCTTCCTTCCGCCGTGATCCCAAACAAAGAGGGTACCGAGGTCCCTGCCCTGGGTCAACAGCACCAGCCTCCTGCTGGCCGCCCCGTGCCCGCGAGGCTGGCAGCGTGCCCTCTGCCCCCAGCAAGGACGACGTGGAGCGCTGCAAGCAGAAGGACCTGCTGGAGCAGATGATGGCCGAGATGGTGGGCGCGTTCCCCGACCTGCACCGCACCATCGTCTCTGAGCGCGACGTCTACCTGACCTACATGCTGCGCCAGGCCGCCCGGCGCCTCGAGCTGCCGCGCTCCTCTGACGGTGACGGCGCCGGCGGCCCCGGGCGGGGGCTCCCCGGGCACCGGCCCCGCCAGGCGGGTGCTGACGCGTCGCTTCCCCCACAGCTGAGCCCAGGAAGTGTGTGCCCTCGGTGGTGGTGGGTGTCGTGGGCATGGGCCACGTGCCGGGCATCGAGAAGAACTGGACCACTGACCTCAACATCCAGGAGATCATGACGTGAGTGCCGCCCGCCCGCGCCCGGCGGTCCCTGAGCACAGAGCCTGGGCTGGGGGCTGGGGCGGCATGCGCCGCCCCCCAGCCAAGCCCAGCCCGCCCGCCCTTCCCCAGCGTCCCCCCGCCGTCCATCTCCGGCAGAGTGTCCCGGCTGGCCGTGAAGGCCGCCTTCTTGGGCCTGCTGGGCTACGGCCTTTACTGGATGGGGCGCCGCGCCACCAGCCTGGTCCTGTCGCTGCCCGTCGCTCAGTACTGTCTGCAGAGAGTGTCCACCGCCCGGCCACGCAAATAGGAAGGACCGGCTTGTGACTGCTCCCGGGTCGCCGCTGAGGGGCGCTGGGGCCGGCCCCCTGAGGAGCTGTTGGGTGCCACCCCCTGTGGGGGTCCAGGCCCGGCCACACCTCCCCTCCCCCAACCCGCCCAAATAAAGGATTATTTAACTGCTCTGAGCTCAGGCTTCCCAGCAGCCCCCTCCCCACCCTCTTCCCCGACCCTGCAGGGACCACTCATGGGGTTCACGGGGTTCACGGGCATCAGGACGTGCTGGTGGGGGTTGGGGCCAAAGGTGCACACTGCCCCACCCCCACCCCCGCCCCCAGGTGGAGGGGCGTGGTGGGCTCGGCCAGCCATCCCCTACCTCACTGTGCCTTCTCGCTCGCTGGCCGGAGCGAGTCCCAGTGGGTTCTGGGCCCTCGGGCTCCTGGCCGGCATGTTTGGGAAGGGCCAGGCCGCCCGCACAGCCCTGTCATGGCGCCTGGGAGCGTCCCTCCCGGCTGGGCAGCTTGGCTGAGCTTGGTGGCGGCGGGTGTGCGCCAGCACCGGCTCTGCCTGTGGACCATGTGTGGTTTTGGCTTTTAAAAATGTCTGAAATTTTTTTACTCAGGTAATTTTAACTTAAAGAGAAAAACTGAAGTAAATGTCAGAAAATACTAGCCTTAAACCTGGTTGGGTCAAGGAGAACGTCTGTGTGGGGGGACCTTGATCCCGAGGGGGGGAGCCCGTGGGAAAGGCCGGCCTCCCCAGTGGGAGCCTTCCCCGGGCCACGAGGAGGGAGCCTGCGCCTGTGCGTCCGCCGGGCCGCCCCAGCCTCGGCGGACGGAGGACGCGTGTCCGCTGCGGGGCGGGCCGACCCCCGCGGGGCTCCCACCCCAGGCCCCGCCCTGCAGTCACGCTCCCGTGTGCGTCTGCGGCGTGGCCCCTGTGCAGCCTGGGCCCCAGGGCCACACTTGTGTTTATATTGACTCGGTGTCTGACAGGACCAGGTGAGACCCACGGCCATGCACGGGGCTGCACCGTGTTTTCCTGTCCTACGTGTACTCGTCCTGAGAAATGGAAATAAAGTCTAATTTTGGAAGCTTTGTTTTGTGAACTGTGTAGAAGTGGGCGCGGGTGATGGGGAGGAGGTGACGGGCGGCTGCAGGGGCGCCCGGCCTAGGCGGGGCGGCAGCGTGCTGGTGGCCCGGAGGACTTCCTGCCGCCGCCGCCTGCCTCTCAGCAGAAGGCAACAGGCCCCAGGCCCCTGCCCATCCCGCGCGTGGACCCTGGCCCAGTGAGGGCAGCAGCCAAGGGGAAGTATGCTCGGGGACAGTCAGCTGTCCCTGCCCTCACCTCCCTGGCCCACACCCTCAGGCTCCCCGCCCCCCCCAACCCCCCCAACCCTGGCACAGGGGAGGAGGGGAGGCGGGGCGAGCCTAGCACTTCAACAAAAGGTGCCAGGGACCGGTGGCACAGATCCGCCCAGAAAGACCACAGTGAGCACCCAGGGAGGCTGGTTGGGCCACGGGCCGGGCTCCCCACCACCGGGTCTGCACCCTCAGGCGACATGGCTGCCCACGCCGTGCTGGCTCTCGCGGCTCTCCTCTGCTCTGTGCCCCAGGTCGGCTCCATGGTGCGGCTTCGACGGCCGGTAAGAGTGGCCATGGGGCCGGCGGGTCTCCCTGGGCTACCGAGCCTGCCCCTGACCAACGTCCTCTCTCTCCACAGGTCCAGGCGGTGCTGCTGGAGCCCCAAGGTCTGGCTGGCTGGGGCGGCTCGGGGGAGCTGGGCGGGTCAGGCCTGGGCAGCCTCTGGCCTGCCAGCCACAGGCCCTCCCCTAGCAGGCCTCACTCCCCGTGAGGACCGGGCCCCACTGTGCCCCTATGTTACGAGGGGCTGGCTGGGCTCAGGCCGCTCACATCACTGCCAGGCTTGGGGGCGGCGGTGGGGGGGAAGGTAGGGAAACCATGATGGACCTTCCAAGGGCAGCAGGTGAAGGGGAGAGGTTACGTCTGGGGGGCACGGGAAGAACTGAGGGTCTGGCTGAGGGCTGGGGCCCAGCAAGTTCGCAGAGCCCAAGGAACAGCCGCTCGCAGGGAAGAGGCCTGAGGCAGGCGTGGCCCAGAGCGAGGGGACTGTGGCCGCCCCTCTGCAGCAGGAGGGTTCCGGTTCCCCTCCCAGGCCCTGAGCCTTCCCGGCTGCATCTCCTGCAGGGAGGGACTGTTCTCAGATCTGGAGGGAGAGGCCCGGGGCCCCCAGTGGAGTGTACACCGTCCAGCCAGAGGGAGCCGGCGCCCCGTTCCAGGTGAGCAGCTGCAGCGCCCCCGGGGCCTTGCTGGGGCCAAAACAAGGGAAGTCACTTGTTCAGGTGACAGGGAAGGGCTGGCCGGGCACTGCTGGTGGAGTCCGTCCTTGCACCCCGCTGAGCACAGAGGTGGTCCCGGACTTCGTTGCGCTTTTTAATGTTTTGTGTGTGTGTTTGTGTGTGTTAGTGTTTATTTTGAGAGACAGAAAGAAAGAGGTTGAGATGTGTATGTGCACGAGTGGGGAGGAGCAGGAGAGCGAGAGAGGATCCCAAGCAGGGTCCACACTGTCAGCACAGAGCCCGATCCGGGGCTTGAACTCACAAACTGAGAGCATAACCTGAGCCGAGCCAAGAGTCAGACACTTAACTGACTGAGCCCCACAGTCATTGTTTTATAGTCAGGAAAGGCTGAGAGAAACCCCAACTTCCACCTGTAAAGGTTTGAACAAGGAAAGATTGCAGGATCCAACGTTAGACGAAAACACGAAGCCCCAGCACAGGTGCAGACTGACTCGCGTCAAAGCGCCTGGGACGCCACCGTGAATCCCCCCCCCGTTTCCAAGATTGCAGACTCACCGTGATGAAAGTTTACATGACACGGACAAGCAGAAAAACAGTTTCAGTTTTATGACAGAGAGCGTTTAGGGGCGCGCGCAGGGGCCAGGGGCCCAGCCGGGCACTGCCCAGCACGTGCCGGCCCTCCCCCAGGCTCTGTGCGACATGCGCGACGACGGCGGCTGGACGGTGATTCAGAGCCGGGACTGGGGCAGGCCGCGGCGTCTGGACTTCGAGAGATCCTGGCAGGAGTACAAACAGGGCTTCGGAGACTTGAGAGGTAGGGGAGCTGTGTGCCTGCGGCCGGCACCCCGAAGCCTCGTGTTCGGGGCTCCCTGGGCGCGCAGGGCCGAGCTGGCGGGAGGAGGCTGGGGCTGGCTGTCCCGCAGCACCTCAGCCTGGGCGCCCCCCGCAGGCGACCACTGGCTGGGGCTGGAGCACATCTCTCACCTGACCTCCCAGCCCGGCCTGCGCTCAGAGCTCGTGGTGGGCCTGGGCGTGGACAACCACACGCTTCAGGGCCACTATGACAACTTCCACGTGGATGGGGAGGACCTGTTTTACCGGCTGACCCTTGGCCTGTACTCTGGGAACACAGGTGAGTGCCCGGGGGGTAGGGGGGCCTTGTGCCCGCCCCCCGAGTGTCCCGCTTTGCCCACTGGGCTCTCTGGACTGGGGGGAGGGGTGAGCTTGCCATGGGGCCAGGGCGGGTAGGGAAGGCCGAGTCCCTGGAGACCCCGGCTTCGGGCCCACATCTGCCAGCCTCTGTGCTCTGGGCAAGACTGTCGCTCCCCAGGCATCCGCCCTGGGGTCCCTGACGCTGAGGCAGCCAGTACAGCTCCAGGAGGGGAGCATGGGCCAGAGGGGCAGCTGGCCCGCCACCCACGCCGCCTCCACACCGCGCAGGCGACGCGTTCCGGGGCTCCGGCGGCACAGACAATCAAGAGGGCTGTGGCTTCAGCACGCTGGACCGCGACCATGACCGCTGCTCGCCCTGCACGGACGGCACCCAGACCTTCACCAGCTGCAGCCGCGATCGCTCAGGCGCCGGCTGGTGGTACAGCAACTGCGGCCAAGCTGACCTCAACGGGCTGTGGCCGGGGCGCGGAGGGGCGGCCTCAGGCATGCGCTGGGCCGCGGGGGACCGTCAGCCCAGCCTGCGCTCCAGCGTGCTGCGCGTGCGCACCACTGCTTCCCACAAGGCCTAGGCCCGTCCTCGGCCGAGCCTCATTAAATGTTCAAGCCCGGCTGTCTGCGGTGTCTTCCTTGGGGTGGGGACAGAGGAGGGGCCGAGCCCAGCCCCCGCCCAGCCTGGCTGCCCAGACCCAGCGCTGCCCACCCGGGGCACCTGTCCATGCACCTGGGGAAATCCACGAAGCTGCGCAGCCCAACCTTGAGGCCAGAAGCAAGGTCACCAGGTCTGGGAGGGCACTAGCCGTCCCTGCTGACGTGCTAGGACTCTTGGCACCCAGCAGATGCCCCCAGTGGCCGTGACCTCTGGGAGGGTGGCCCTCAGGATACAGAGCCTGTGCTCTTGAGCCTTCCAAGAACCTGGTCCCCACCCCCATTCCAAAGTGTGGGTAAGACGGGGCGGGGGATAAGGGGGCGGAGATGAGTCAGAAGGGGGCGGGGCCTGGGGCAGCGGGAAGGGTGCACTAGGCTACTAGGCTCAGGCCAGGTCCCATGGGCAGTTAGGAAGGAGGGAACAGGGGACTCTGGCAGCAGGCCAAGGGAAGGAGCCCTAGGTAGGCCCAGGTGGGAGGGAAAGTGTCAGTGCAGAGACTCTGGGGCACTGAGCATCCCTGGGGACCTAACCTCATTGCCCCCACACGGATGAGGACTCTGAGCTGGAAAGGGGTTGAGGGGTCTCCCACTGCCACACAGCTGGCAGCGGCAGAGATGGTTCACATGAGGTCTGGGAAGCCCATGTGTGGCCCCAGGAGAAAGTTCCAGAGGTGGCTCCTTGAACTTCAACGCGGAATCCAGCCAGGAGAGAGCCTGTGTGTTTGCCCAGCTTCTGGTCTCCAGTTCTAGTATGGGGCCCGGGGGGGAGGGAGGCCGCAGGCAAACCCTTCAGGGGCCACCTACCCCATGCAGGCACCAAGGGGTCTTGTCAGGGCTCCTCCGAAGTGCACACCTGAGTTATTCTGCAGAGTGACCCTGAGGGGGCGGGGGTGGGGGGTGCAGACCCTTCAAAGCCAGGCTCGGCTCTCTAGCCTCCTGCGCGTCCACGGCCAGGTGCTGTTGTGGGAGAAGGGGCGCCCAGCTCCTCAAGACCCTGCCCTCCCGGAGCACGGGTGAGGAGAGAGACCAGAAGAAACAGGAAAATACGGACTTGAGCTCCTTTCAGAGAAGTGCTATGCAAGGAAAACGGGGTGCAGGAGGCGTGGGCTCGGGTGGGCGCGGGATCCAAAGCTCATGTGAGGAATCCTGCTGCGAACAGAGGAAAACAGAGGCGCTCCTGCACCGGAGGAGCCAGGCCAGGGTCCTGTCCAACCTCAGCTGCGGCTTTGCCGCGGGGCCCTTCCCGGCCTGTCCCCACCGACCCTCCGGGACAAACTTCCCCTCCTGTCGCGGTGCCCGGCTTAGCGGAGGACGATCCGAAGACAGATCCTCGGCACAGCGCGGGGCCGGGGCTGACCTTGGCTTCGCCCCGGCGGCCTACTAGGGGCGTCGCTCGGCACAGTCGCCCCACTCGGAGCTCTCAGTCCAGACTGTCCGGTGCTTCCCGGGTCGGACCTTCGGGGACCTGCCGGTTCCTCACGCAGAGCGGCCATTCTAGACGGCCGCTCCCCCGCTGCCCCACCTCCCCGTCGGCCGTGGCGGGCGAGCCACGCGCGCGCGAGTCCTTTTCCCTCCCCCACGCCCCCAACTCCGCGGCCGCGGGGCGGACCCGCAGGAGCGGACCCGCGCACGGCGCAGCCAGTCAGAGGCAGGCTTTCGCGGGCGCGGCCCGCGCAGGCGCAATAGTAAACGCCACTCCCCCGGTGACTGGGCGGCGGGGTACGCGGACAGGGGCTTCCGGTCGGGGCAGAGGGACTTCCGCCGCAGCGCGGATGGCCGCTCTCCGGGCTGCGCCCAGAACTCTGCTCGCGGCAGCCAGTGTCCGGTCGCGGCCCCTGGGCCGGCGCCCGCCGCACGCGCCCTGCTCCGCCTCTGCCGCCGCACGCGGCGCTGCCATGGAGCCGGCGCCCCGCTGGCTGGCGGGGCTGCGCTTCGACAACCGCGCCCTGCGCGCGCTGCCCGTGGAGACGCCGCCGCCCGGCCCCGAGGGCGCCCCGTCCGCGCCGCGGGCCGTGCCGGGCGCCTGCTTCAGCCGCGTGCGGCCCGCGCCGCTGCAGCAGCCGCGCCGCTCGTGGCGCTGTCCGGAGCCCACGCTGGCGCTGCTGGGCCTGGGCGCGCCGCCCGCCGCCGCCGCCGCCCGCGAGGCGCGCGAGGCCGAGGCCGCGCTCTTCTTCAGCGGCAACGCGCTGCTGCCGGGCGCCGAGCCCGCCGCGCACTGCTACTGTGGCCACCAGTTCGGCCAGTTCGCGGGGCAGCTGGGCGACGGCGCCGCCATGTACCTGGGCGAGGTGTGCACGGCGGCCGGCGAGCGCTGGGAGCTGCAGCTCAAGGGCGCCGGCCCCACGCCCTTCTCCAGGTGGGCCCTTCCCCGGGCGGGTGCCGGGGCCCGCACGCCTTCGGCAGGTGGGATCGGGGGCGGGCGGTGTGCGCGGCCCGTTTCCCTCCCTGGACGTTTGGCCTAGGGACACAACACGGGAGGGGTCCCAGCATCCTGGAGGCGGGGACAGCTGGTGCAAAGGCCCTGAGATCAAAAGGAGAGGACAGGAGGAGGGGCGGTGCCCGCTGAAATGCTGCTGCCAGGTGCCCTCGTCCCCTGTGACGGGCACGGTGAGGGGACCCTGCCGCGTTTGGTGTCGGGGCATCTGGTCACAGCACTGGCAGCTGTTCTCGCCCTGCCCTCGTAAACAACACAGGGACTTTGGAATCCGTTCTGTAACACTCCTCCCCCCACGCCCCGCCTGGCCGCCAGCTCAGGGCAGGCAGGGTGACTTGTGAGCAGCCTCACAGACAGCACAGCCTTCCTCTCAGAGCCGCTTGGGCAGTCGGCTTGCCTCCAGCGCTGGCGTCCCTGATGCGCGGTGTGTGGCCCGGGCCCTGGGCAGGGACAGGACTCCGCAGACCCTTCCCCCAGGGGACGCCCTCCCAAGCACAGGCTTCCAGGCACCTGTGGGCCAGAGCCTGGGTCCAGATCCCAACAGCCCGACCCAGCAGGCGCTCTCACCGCCGTCCTGCCTCTTAGGTACAGGCTGTGCTGACCGTCCGTTCTGCCCTTTCCTGGCAAACAGTTCGCGCATTTAGTCCATGCTTGTTAAGTGGCTGAAAAAGTTATACCTCAGTTGTCATTTTAGGTTCAGAGAACTCCTGAGGCCGTGTCTCCTCTGCCCAGTTCCCTCTGCCCTCCCTCCAGGGACTCAATATGCCCCCCCCACCCCCAGCAGCTCCATCTCTGACCTACAGAACACCTGGTTCTTCCTCGTCCCCCAGCCTCCAGACCTTTCTGTGGGTGAAGGCTGAGCTGAGCCTCACGCCACCACCGCCAACACCTGCACCTGCTCAGAGCCGCCTGCACCAGGGCCTAATGGAAGTTTCTGCCCGTTGTAATGATGTGAACGCCTCTCACCCTGGGGCCTGCTCAGTCCTCTGAGCACCTTTAAACTTCACGTATCCCTCTTTGGTCATTTATTTTTGCCAATTATAAAGACAAACCTTTTCGTGACTAATATGCCATCGGGACTTGCTTTTTATATTTGAAGACTTGAGTTTTAAGTCCTGTGTCTTTAGACCTGAGGTCTGCTAGCATATTTTTTTAAATATTTATTTTTAGAGTGAGTGAGGAAGTGGGAGAGGGGCAAAAGGAGGGAGAGAGAATCCCAAGCAGGCTCCACGCTCAGCGCAGAGCCTGACGTGGGGCTCAGTCCCACAAACTGTGAGGTCACGACCTGAGCCAAAATCAAGGTGGACACTTAACTGAGTTGCCCGGGTGCCCCTAGAATATTTTTTCTTTAAAGAAAAGGGGTCATTTAACCTTTATTCAGGTTGGCACCAGCGTACCCCACCCCACCCCTCCATGTGTCCTGTGGTCCCCAGTGTCAGCAAGACTTGAGACTAACATCCAAAGTGGCTACCAGTGGCTTAAAGCCAGCTGCTGCTGGCTGCCCAGGTGTGGGTTTTGGGGGTGGACAGTTGACTTCCTGCCTCTGCCTCCTGTCTGCCATGGGGGTTAGGATTTTAGGACATGCGTCTCCTGGCAGGTACAGAAGAGCTTGTCTCAGTTGGGTCCGTCCCAGCAGCTGGGCTGGGAACAGACACGGGTGTACACGACAAGGGACTGTTGTCATGTGTCCTTAGGCTCTGTTGGGGGCAGGACTGCTCTCTGAGGCCCTTTACCCTTGCTGTGTAATCGACTGTTCAGTTCTGACTTTTGCTTTGGGAACCTGCCTTGAGCGAGAATACCACCTGCTTATTTTTACGGCCATTTCTATCAGATTCAGGATTAAACTGGGCTGTGCCAACTTCCTCCTAACATGAAATCTAACCGGGTGAGAAGGAGTCCCAGGGCCAGGGAGGGTGGAGTGACATTTGAAGACCGGTTTCCTTGTCACAACTCCTCACGCAGACTAGAGGGAAGTGAGTGGAATGCAGCTGTGAACTGAGGGTCACACTGGCCAGAGGCCGACACGGGAAGCCCCGGGGTGACTGCCAGGTCTGGTTTCCAGGGGTCACACTCGCAGGAGCCGTACACAAGCAGGGCGAGGCAGGAGTCCTGTGTCTCATAGAGCCCCGAGCGCCATGATCAGAGCAGTACGTGCAGAAAAAACATTTGCGATAAAATTCAGTAAACTGGGAAGAGAGGAACTTCCTCAAATTGATGAAGAATATGTACAGAAAACCTCCAGCTACCATCTGCTTAGTGATGAGAGCCTGGAAACTCTCCCGCTGAGATCAGAGACCAGGGAAAGTTGCTTCCCCACCACTGCCTTTCAGCATCATACTGGAAGCCCTTGCCAATGCGGTAAGACAAGAAAAGGAAATTAAAGGTGTACAGATGGAGACGGAAGACACGAAACCGCCCCTGTCTGCAGACGAACACCTGTAGACGATCTCAAGGGTGTGACCAAACAAGTGAACCAGGACGCAGTTACAGCTGCAGGGTCTGAAGTTCTACAGAAGTCAGTCCCTTCGCTGTAGACGCAGTGAGCAATTCGAAGTTGAAATTAAAACAGTTCTACTTACATTAGCGCCCCTCAAAATGAAATACTTAGGTATTAATTTAACAAAATATTTACGAGATCTTTATGAGGAAAATCACAAAATTGATAAAAGATATCGAAGAAGAACTAAAGAAGTGGAAAGACATTACATGTCCCTGGACAGGAAGACTCAGGATTGTCAAGAAGTCACTTGTTCCCAGTTTGACTTCAATGCCAGCACCTCGGGTGCTTTGCAGATACGGGTAGCAGGACTCTGAAGTTCATATGGAGACGCAACAGACCTAGAGTGACGGACGTAACGTGAAGAACAGCAAGACTGGAGGGCCGGCACTCGCGGACGTCGAGCCTTTTACTATAAAACTAAAGTCATTAAGAAAACCCCACGTTGGTGAAGGAAGAATTCAGTGGAACAATGGACGGACCCCCTCGGTACAGCCAGCTGATCTTGACAAAGCGGCAAAGATCGTCATTCCAACAAATGGCGCTGGGACACCTGGACACACACACACAACGTGTCTAGGCCTGAACCTGCCACCCTTCAGAAAAATAAACTCAGAAGGATCATAAACCTAAATGTAAAATACAAAAGTATAAAACTCCTAGAAGACAAAATAGACAACGTTCGGTTTGGACATGATTTTTAAGATCTAACACCAAATGCAAGACATGAAAAGTCATTGATAAGATGGGCCCCATTTAAGGTAAAACTTTTTTGCTCTGCAATAGACAAAATTGAGAGTGAAAAGAAAAGCCACAGACTGGAGAAAATATTTGCAAAAGCCACATCTGATAAAGGAGTGTTACCCAAAGTATACAAAGAACTCCTTGAATTCAACTGTAAGAAAACAAAAACAACTTGATTTTAAAATGGGCCAAAGACCTGGACAGACCAGAACGAAGGAAGAGGTACGGAGGGACAGTAAGCGCCTGAAACGATGCTTCACAGTGTGCGTTACCGGGGAAATGCAAAGCCACACAGCGACGAGATCCCACCATGCGCCTGCCGGGGGACCCAGACCCAGGGCACTGACGGCGCCGGGCGCCGGGAGGCTCCTCGCTGGTGGGTGCCAGGCCACGCTGTTGCCCCGTGGCCCAGCGCTGTGTCCACACAAAGCCCTGCACGCAGAGGTTTGCAGCAGTTTTACTCAGACCTGTCAAAACCTGGAAGCACGCAAGATGTCCTTCAGGAGGTGAATGGACGCGTGGACTGTGGCGCCTCCGGACAGAGGGACCCGCTCTGCGCTGAGAAGCGAGCTCTCAGGCCCGGAGAAGACATGGAGGAGGCCGGCGCGAAAGGAGCTGGTCTGCGCTGCGACTCCGGCCGCGACCCTCCATGGCAGGCGGGACCCTGGAGACAAGGAAAAGATCACTGGTTGCAGGGGAGGGGAAGGGGTGCAGGCGAGGCATGAGAATGTTAAGCCAGTGGTGGTCTGTGTGTGGTGCCATAATGATGGACTCACGTCATTACCCCTCCGTCCAAACCCACAGAGTACACAGCCCTGGGTGTGACCCCGCGTTTAAACGTGGACCTTGAGCCATGATGGCGCGTAGACTTGCGGGTGGTAACAAGTGTCCCACCTGGTGGGGACGTTGACGGTAGAGGAGGCCATGGGGGCGGCAGGGGGCCTAGGCACCTTCCTGTCGTTGCTGCCGTGAGTCTAGAGCTGCTCTGATAAAGTCGTCATCATAGTGGAGGCTTGGGGTAAAGCAGTGCAGGCCGTCCGAGGCCGTCCAGGGGACCCTGAGACCTCCCTTCCGAACTGATGCCGTGCGCGTTGCGGGAGGCATGCTCTCGTACAACAGATGCTTTATAAAAACTGGGCTGCAGGTGCGCAAGTGAGTGTGATGCTTGAGCTGCCGGTGAATGATTTTAAGAAGCCCTTAGAATGCCTTCAGTCCCTCCCACCTGCTGCCTGAAGCTTGGTGTTGGATGGACGCCCGCCTGACGGCACGGTGACCTGTGTTTGATTTCAGACAGGCTGACGGCCGCAAAGTCCTGCGGTCGAGCATCCGAGAGTTCCTGTGCAGCGAAGCCATGTTCCACTTGGGCATCCCCACCACGCGGGCCGGGGCCTGCGTCACGTCCCAGTCCACAGTCGTTCGCGACGTGTTCTATGACGGTAACCCCAGACACGAGAAGTGCACGGTTGTGTTGCGTATAGCTTCCACTTTCCTGAGGTAACGCCGGGGCCCCTCGTGCCGTATCAGGCTGTAGGTCTGTGCTTAAACAGCGGGGAGTCTGGTAGACCAAACGCCCCACGGTGACCCGTTTGGAACCCATCCCGCGGCGGGCCCTAGAACAGCACAAGCGCACCATCCGGGAGGTAGATGCTTTGCACCCACAAGAGGGAGACGCAAGCGTAAAAGGCACTGGGCATTTTCTGGGCGGGAGCCCCGGCCCACGTGGGGGTCGCTGTGCCTGGCCCACCCACACTCCCTGACTCCCTGGGGCCCGTTCCCACCAGGTGACCGGCTGTGTAGCCACAGCGAGGCTGGCATGGGCGGGGCCCCGGAGGCGGCAGTGAAGGGGTCCAGGGGCCTCCGGTAGCCAGAAAAGGGGCTGCCCAGATGTGGGGCTCTGGGAAGGGGCAAGTACAGAGCTGCATACTTGGGAGCTTGTGACAAAGAACGGCATCAAAGTCACCAAGAAAATGGCCTCATTTGTGTCACTCTGAACACAGGGCCACTCCACACAGTTGGCTGTGGCCGTTCTCATGCTCGGCTCATTAACTAGAGTCCGTTCCGGTTCCCGTTTCCGATGCCAGCCTGTTACCCCTTGATGTCACCACGCCGTCTGGTATCACACACTCTGTTCTGATCCCCTGAAGTCACACTTGTCAGGACATGGCTGTGGCCTGGTCCCCCCGCCCCCGGAGCCCGGCAGACCTGTGTGTATCGGGGTAACAGGGCCATTCCCTTGGCGCCTGCTGGCCACCCATGCCTGAAGCAGAGAGCCCCTGACTTTTTCTTTTGTCCCCTGGGGGACAGAGGAGCCAGGCAGGTCATCAGCCTCGCCCTGGGAGACCCAGGGCTTCTCCCCACGGTGGCACCGGGCCGCTCTTCATGCGCAGCCGCCCTGAGCCTGGCAGGGGGTCAGGAGGCATCCCCGGCCCCCACCCACCAGCTGCCGGGGCTGATGCCAGACCTAAAAACCAAAAAATGTCTCCAAAGAGCCTCACCCTCTGAGTGACCCCAACACCCCAGGGGAGAACCAGTGCTGACCCTGCTCGTCACCCCACCGCAGGATGCCTGTCACTGACGTGCTCCTTGACGCAGGGGGGTGGGCACAGAGCCCTCCTCGTGCCTGGAGTCAGCCCTGCGTCCCTGGGCCTCCCGCACGGACTTGACCAGATTCCGGCTGGGTCTGTCTGTGTCACTGGAAGATGGGCTCTGCTTTTGCGGGGTTTTGTTTTCATCCGGGCGTTTCCCGCTCCGGGCCAGGGTCTGGCGGCCACACCTCTCTCCTCTCCACCAGGGCAGTCTTATTTGACCTGTTACCAACTTGGGTCTTCCCCCCAGGTTCGGATCCTTTGAGATTTTTAAGTCTGCAGATGAGCACACAGGGCGCGAGGGCCCCAGCGTGGGGAGGAATGACATCCGCATACAGATGCTTGACTATGTGATTGGCACGTTTTATCCTGAGATCCAGGCCGCCCACGCCGCCGACAGCGTGCAGAGGAACGCGGCCTTCTTCCGCGAGGTGGGTGCGGCGGCCGGTCTGCTGGGCTCGTGGGCAGAGGGTCTCACCGGGTGTCCCTGCCCTTCTGTCGGTAGCTCCCCGTCCCCAACCCCGGGGGGCCGCGTGGGCGGTGGATGCGCGGCGGAGGTGTGTGGCCCACCGGGCAGAGGCGGCTAGGTCATCGGCCTCCTTGGCCAGCGGCTCACAGGACAAGACGGGCCCCGGGCACAGCCGCCCGGGCTGAGGGCAGGATTTGTCTGCTCGGGTGCTGACTTCCTCGTGTCCGGGCCGTCACCCTCCTGGGCCCAGGTCGGGGCTGTCGAGGTTCCCTGGTATTTTTGGTTTCTTGGGTAAAAGCCACAGTTAGGCAGGAAGAGGGAGACGGCACCTGCTCGTCCTCCCCCGCAGGCGTCGGTGGGGGGACGGGCCCTGCGGGAATTGGGGCGGGAAAGAGGGGCCGGGGCTGGGGGGCAACCCGCGCCTGTCGTGACGCAGGTCACACGTCGCACAGCCCGGATGGTGGCCGAGTGGCAGTGTGTGGGCTTCTGCCACGGTGTGCTCAACACGGACAACATGAGCATCGTGGGGCTCACCATCGACTACGGGCCCTTCGGCTTCCTGGACAGGTGAGCGGCCCCGGGCGCGGCGTGGGGGCCGTGGGGAGAGGCCCGCGGGCGCGCACCTGTTCTCACCGACGTTTTGCTCAGCGGGTAACTGTTGGAAATGCCTGCTTGGAAACGGACCCAAGGGGCCAGGGCGGGAGCGGGCGGTGAGCAGGGGCCCTGGTGGGTTAGGGGTGGGAGAGCAGCAGCCTCACAGGCGTGGCCTCCGGGCCCCGGGGGGTTCCGCATCATCCCGATGCCTCCCCACCCCCGTGTGGCAGGTACGACCCCGACCATGTGTGCAACGCCTCGGACAGCGCCGGGCGCTACGCATACAGCAAGCAGCCCGAAGTGTGCAAATGGAACCTGCAGAAGCTGGCCGAGGCCCTGGAGCCTGAGCTGCCCCGCGAGCTGGGCGAGGCCATCCTGGCCGAGGAGTTCGACGCCGAGTTCCGCCGGCACCACCTGCACAAGATGCGCAGGAAGCTGGGCCTGGTGCGCGCCGAGCTGGAGGGCGACGGGGCGCTGGTGGCCAAGCTCCTGGAGACCATGCGCCTGACTGGTGAGCGTGCGCAGGGCGAGTGCGCCACGTGGGGCCGGGCGTCTTCACTGCGGTGAAATGACCGCGCGTAAGACGAACCACATTAACCGTAAAGCAAGCGGGTCGGGGCGCCAAGCGCGTTCACTGTGCCGCAGCCTCGTCCCCAGCGTCTCCAGGCCTCAGTGTATGAAACCGACACCCCGTCCCCACGGACACCCGCCCCCAGCCCCCGCGCCCCCGCTCTGCCCTCCGCCTGTGGATCTGACTCCTCCAGGGCCCTCCTACGAGATGGGTCCACACAGGACTGGCCCGTGTGTGCGGCCGCCTTCATGGAGCACAGTGTGCCCGAGGCTCGTCTGCGGGGCAGCGGGTGTCAGGATTCTGTTCCTTTGCGGGCTGAGTGGTACCCTGTGGTGTGTAGGGGCCACACTTTGTTCCCCCGTCATGGACCGATGCACACTTGTTTTCACTCTTGGGCTGGTGTGGAAAACACTGCTGTGGAAACACGTACAGGTTGGCGTCTGAGTCCCTGCTCGGTTACCCTGGAGCTGCGCTCCCGTGTGGACCTGACCGAGGGCTCAGGCTGGAACTTCCTGCACCGCGGTGCCCGGAAGTGGTGCCGTGCGCATCCTGCCCGTAGGGGAGCGGGGGGCGCGCTCCGTCTGTCACCGTCGAGGAGAAGGTTGTCCGTGGCTTTTTCAGATACGGCCTTTGTGAAGTTGAGCGTTTCTTTCTTTTCTAGTTTATTTTTACCATTTTGCATCAGTTGAGAGGAGCACATAGAAGGCACCCCCGTCACACCCTCAGTCAGGCTGACGCACCGCAGTAAAGCACCCAGGCCGGCGGCGTACCCGGCACACATCGATCTGTCACGTTTTGGAGGCTGGAGATCGGGGTGCAGGGTAGTCAGGTGCGGGGAGGGCCTCCTTTCCGGGCAGAGAGCAGAGCGGGCGCAGACCCCCAGGAGGGCCCGTCGGTCCTTGTGCAGGAGGCTGGCCTGTGGCGTCAGGGCCCCGGGCGCTGCTGCTCTCGCACGATGCGTCAGCAGACGTTCCGTCCTGCTTTTCAGGACTGGTGAGAACTGGTCTGTGGGGGACTCACCAGCGAGGCTGTCTGGCCCTAACGTTCCTTCGCTGTGATCCCTGATTCAGTTTCCTTATTTGTTACAAGACTTCTCAGATTTTCTGTTTCTTGAGTCTGTTTTGGTGGGTTGTGTTTCTGGGAATTTGTCCATTGCACCTGCGTCGTCTGAGTTATCGGCGTGTTGTTGTTCAGTCTTCGCTGAGTCTCTTATTCCTGTGTGATCACTACTCCTGTCCCCACTTTGATTTCTGGTTTTAGTTATACGCGCCTACTTTTGTCAGTAGCTAAAAGTTTGTCAATCTTGTTATCTTTTCAAAGAACCAGCTAATTCTTGGTTTCACTGATTTTTGTTCTCTGTTTATCTCTGCTCTAACCTTTATCTCCTTCATTTCTGCCAGCTTTGGTCTTATTTTGTTCTTCTAGTCCCTTAGGTGTAACATGAAATTATTGATGTCTTTTTGAGATCTGACACGTAACACTATTAGTTGCAGGTGTACAATGTGACTATTTGTACACATTGCAAAATGATCACCATGTAAGTATAGTTAACATCCATCGCCACACAGCTACAAACTTTCTTTTTTTCTTGTAATTGACATTTGGTCTCTTAACATAGGTACTTAGCACCTTAAATGTTCCTCTGACCACTGCTTTTGTGGCGTCCTGCAAATTTCAGTTATGTTGTTTTTTTTTTATTTTTCCACCTCTAAGTATTTTCTAATTTCCCTTGTGATTTTTTTTATTTCTACTTTTTGGACCCACTGGTTAAATGTTACATTATTTGTGAATTTTCCAGTTTTCCTTGTTTGTGATTTCTGTCTTCATTCCACTGTGGCTGGAAGAGAGAACAGTCTTTTTAAACATATTGATACTTGTTTTATGGCCGAACACATCACCTGTCCTGGAGATCGTCCCTGGTGCCTGAGAAGATGGAATGGGGGTCTGTGGGGGCCTGATGCAGTCGCGTGACAGCCTTCGAGGCCCCCGTGTCCTCGTGGTTCCGCGGTCCGGACACCCCGTTGTCCAGAGTTGGCCACTAGAGCCGCCAGCTCTCAGAGAACTGCCCGCTTCTCCTTACATTCTGGACGTTGACTTGTAAGTTCTGGTGTTTGTCTGGCACGTTTACTTAGTCTGACGAACTGACCGTTTTAACAAGATGTAAGGAAAACCCTTGTCATTTGCGGGTTGTTTACTGAAAATCTACTCGTCTGATTCGACCAGTTGAAAGTGTCTTAGGGATAGTGTGTCCCTGTGCCTTGAGAGGATGTGCACGAGCGCGCAGGGGAGAGACGGGGAGAATCCCAAGCAGGCTCAGGGCCGTCGGCGCAGAGCCCAGCACAGGGCTCGCACCCACGGATTGTGAGGTCATGACTTGAGTCCGAACCAGGAGTCGGACACTCCACTGAGCCCCCGGGCGCCCCCATAGTCGTCTTTTTGCCTTTCTGAAATCCGTCCTGCCAGGTGGTGTTTCGTTTCTGAGCTAGAGCCGTTCGTGGAGCGCGCCGCTGCGGAGGGGTGGCCCGGGCCGCGGAGCGGCGGCCTGCTAATCCGTTTGCTCGGAGTCCCAGCCGGTGAGGACTCTGCCGTTCCGCTCTGGGTTTCTGTGTCCTACCCCATTTTTGTCCCTCATTTCCTCCTTGTGTTTCATGGTTTACCGTCCTGATTCATTTCTTTCTGTGTGTATTTTTAGGATGTTTTCCTTGCGTTTTAACAACTCAGGCCAAGGACTCAGTATCTGTTGTATGTTGAGCCCTGTTTATTCTCAAGTGTTTCAGGGGCTTCTCCTTGACGCCCGGCACCTCCTGAAGTGGGCAGTGGGGGTTGTGAGCACGGGGAGTGGCCAGGGGATGACCTCAGGGCCTTTGCTGGCCTCGGAGTGGTGGCCAAGCTGGGTGGCTGGTGTGCGGGGGCTGAGGAGGAGGCTGGAGAGGAGGGGTCGGGAGCCCATGACCCGACCCTGACGAGGACCCCCGCGTGTGGGCGCTGGCAGGCAAGGACGGGGCCTGCGCCTGCGCCCTGAGCAGTGGCGTGTTCCAGGTGCCGACTTCACGAACACCTTCTACTTGCTGAGCTCCCTCCCAGTTGGGCCGGAGCCCCTGGACGCGCCCGAGTTCCTGGACGCGCTGACCGCACAGTGTGCCTCCCTGGAGGAGCTGAAGCTCGCCTTCCGACCCCAGATGGACCCCCGGTGGGTACCCAGGTCTCGCTGCCTTGGAATGTGCTTCCAGAAGGAGAGGACATTTAGAACAGAGCACGCTGGGGAGAGCTAGCTAGGGCACCTGGGGGAGGGAGGTGGTCAGACCCACTGGTCAGGGAAGGACAGTGGCACAGGCCAGGGGGCAGCTTCCCAGAATGGCTCGCGCCTGCCTGGAAGAACTCGGTGGGCCCTCGCGCCTTCCTGCACCGCCTCCCCCTGGGGGGAGTCCCCGGGGTCCTGAGGGTGCAGCCCGTTACCCACGGGAAGCACGGTTTCCGGGTTTTGATAAACAAGCCAACAGACTGGGGTTTGAGAGAATTTAGTGCAGCGGCGTGGCCAGTGGCCCTCGGTTCCCGGCACGCGCAGGGACGACAGACTAGCAGGACCTGCGAAGCACAAAGCCAGCGCGACTGGGGAGGGGGTGTCATGGCCGTCCCTGCTCACCAGGCCCTCGAGGACCCAGCACTGGGGTCACTGTGGAGAAGCAGCGAGCGGGGACCTTCCCCTGGGGGACGTCTGTGCGGGGCTGGGACATGGGCAGACGGCAGGCGGCCGGGAGGAGTCAGCCTGCAGCATCCGCCCCCGGGGCTCTCGGGCCACGACACGGAAGCGCTGCCGCAGCGCGGGGGTGGACGCTGCCTCGCCTCTCAGGCCCCGGTCCCCCCCCCGCCGCCACGGGGCCGTCGGTGGTGGCACAGCAGAGCCGCTGAAGCCATCGCCACCTCCTCCGTGCCCAGACAGCCGTCTTCCGGGTGCCCGGTGGTCTCAGGACACGGCCCACAGCCAGCGGCGGGGACGCGCCTCACGCGTCCCCTCCGCGCAGGCAGCTCTCCATGATGCTGATGCTGGCACAGTCGAACCCTCAGCTCTTCGCGCTCATCGGCACGCGGGCGAACGTCACCAAGGAGCTGGAGCGAGTGGAGCAGCAGTCGCGGCTGGAGCAGCTGAGCTCGGCCGAGCTGCTGAGCAGGAACCGGGGCCACTGGGCTGACTGGCTCCAGGAGTACAGGTGAGGCTCCAGGTCGGGGGCGCCATCTTCCCTCCCGTGACGGGGCTGCACACGACCCCCGTGCAGGGAACCAAGCGCGGGAGGGGTGGGGCGGTGGAACGTGCCGGAAAGACGAACTCGGATGTGCTTCCAGAGCCCGGCTGGAGAAGGACAGGGAGGGCTCCGGCGACAGTGACGCCTGGCTGGCTGAGCACCTGCGCGTCATGCGTGCCAACAACCCCAAGTACATCCTGCGGAACTACATCGCACAAAACGCCATCGAGGCTGCCGAGAACGGAGACTTCTCAGAGGCAAGCAGACACCTGTCCGCCTCCGTCCCCGCGTCCAGCAGCAGGGGATGGGCGAGGCACGGGCGGGCCCTAAATCCCCTCTCCTTGCCCTTCTCCAGGTGCGGCGGGTGCTGAAGCTACTGGAAGCCCCTTACCGCACGGAGGGGGAGGCCACCGAGGTGCCAGAGGTTGAGGGGGCCGGCGGGGCAGGCAGCGGGGGGCACCCCTACAGCGCCAAGCCCCCGCTCTGGGCGGCAGAACTGTGCGTGACGTGATCCTCGTAACTGCCTTGGAGGCCTCCACACGTGGAGCCCCCGAGGCCCGAGCCCCACCGGGTCTTGGAGGCGGGGAGCACCCCGCGGACAGCCCCCCCACCCCCCGTCTCTCCATGACGGCCGAGGCGTCCAGTCAGCACCTGACCCGTCTCCGTCTGACGCAGACTCCGCAGCCCCGCCCCGCGCTCGCCGCTCCCGTTACAGCCGCTTCGCTCAGGACAGGCGCGCGGCAGCGGAAGCGGGCGGCCACGGTCCCCAAATAAACCAGCAGCTTTCCCACGTGTCTCTGGTCGCTGCGCCCCAGCCCGCCCTCCCAGGGAGACCAGGTGCTGGCAGGGTGGGAGGGCACCTGTGCCGCGGCCTCAGGCATCCTGGTAGTAGCTGTTGAAGTTGATGCGCAGCAGGAAGTCCTCCAGGTGGGGCTGGTAGCCGCGGTTCACCAGCTTGGTCACCACTGGGGGGAGGGGAGCAGCTCAGCCAGCCCCCCCCGTTTGCTCCTGCCCTGCAGCCCCCGAGCCCACCCGGCCCTGGGCGACAGTCACCTTTGAAGAGGAAGTGGGAGTAGTACTTGAAGGTGCTGTAGGACTGCTGCATGAGGGCGAAGTTGGGGTGCTCGGCGCCCCGGGAGCCGCTGGCGGGGACCCATGGCTGGGAGATGAGCTGGCTGCGGAACTTGAGGACCAGGCTGAAGATGCTGTGGATGACGTTCATGACCGGTGCAGCCTTCTCAGTCAGCAGGCCCCTGCGGAGACAGGCGGCGCTGGGGTGAGGGTGGGGGGCCCTGGGAGACAGTCCCCTGCGGAGACAGGCGGCTGCTGGGGTGAGGGTGGGGGGCCCTGGGAGACAG
>JAESUZ010005129.1:0-127165 GCA_017311185.1 Proteles cristata cristata | reverse complement strand
ATTATTTTTCTTGGATTAAAAAAAAAAACTTTAATGTTTTATTTATTCCTGAGAGAGAGAGAGGGAGAGGGAGAAAGAGAGGGAGAGAGAGAGAATGGGATCAGGGGAGGGTCAGAGAGAGAGGGAGATACAGAATCTGAAGCAGGCTCCAGGCTCTGAGCTAGCTGTCAGCATAGAGCCCAACACGGGGCTCAAACCCACGAACTGTGAGATCATGACCTGAGCCGAAGTTGGACGCTTAACTGACTGAGCCACCCAGGTGCCTCATTTTTCTTGGATTATTATAAATACAGTTTGGACATATGAAACTGATTCATCTTAAAATCAGAGCTGCGTAATACTTTACCGTTAAAAAGTCATTCAGGAGATAGAGAAGCTGAAGGAAAAGTTTGGAAGAGGAAAAAGTCATGCAAAGTGCCGTCAGGACCATTTGTGATGTTACATGGTCATGGAGCAGAAGTTGGAGAATTGCAAGCACAAATGAATGAAAAATACACCTGAACTATCCAAATAATAATCACAATCATATAGACAATATTTCTAACTAAATGATGAAATCCATAAGAATCCTTAAATAATATTTTTTTAAATTTTGAAATGTAGTCTTTATCTTATTCTCCAGATATCCATCTCTTGCTTCTAAATCTTATTCAAGTATCAGCTCTCATAAGAAGTTTTCAGTGATTCTTCTACCTAAAAAATCTATTTACAGCACAGGATTGTCAGAAAGGATAGTAATAGAGAAAAAAAATCAAGAGATCATGGGAGAACAAATGTGTAAATCATATAACGATTTATTTACCAAATGTATTAATCAGTTATTAGTAATTTATTTTTAATTAATATAAATATTTCCCCACTTGAACATTCACAGTACATTTTGATGGTTCTTTCTTAATGGTACTTCTTTAATGGTCCATATCATTCTTTTCCTTGTATCAATGCTTTATTTTCTATTAGATCACAAGATTAAATCTTACTTATCATTTTGTATCTTAGAGGGAACAAATCGCTGCTCATAAAAATAGGCGAATAAATCCAAATCACTGAATTGACTTCTATTAGTATTTTTATCATAAGCAGATGGCCACAAACTTGGCTCCTTCATATGTACCAAAGCAGGATTCAGTGAAACTATACAAATTTTCCTTAGTCATAGTCTGAATATCTGTTTGACCCACTGTAGATAAGAAGGTTTCCAAATTTGGTTTGGGACCATTAAAAGTTCCATAAAAGTTCCCCAGATGATACATATGCATCCAATAGGTAAACATGTACAATTCAATGACATCCATGTGCTAGGACTTACGGGGTTGGAATTGTGAATATGATAAACATCCCTGCCTGCATAACACTTTTACTCTAATGGGAAAGGCAGTCATTTTTGTAGTTATAATGCTTCTTGTACAAAACAGATTATTTTTGCTCCTACGCTGAATTAACATTTAAATATGTAAGTTAATGATAAATAACAATAATTTATAAATCCCTATCTCAAGCAGTCACTAAGCCCTTTTTAGGTATTGTTTTATTTGATATTTATACAATATAGATAATAGATATCATTTCCATTTTATAAAGGAAGACATTGAGGCACTGACAGTTTTTTTTAATGCCAAAATTTGGGCAATAATTAGCAGAACCAGAAGCAGAACCTAGAGCTGCCTGACTTCAGTGTGTCATTCTTAACCTCATAACCAGTTACTTCCAGTTGGTAACTTCTTTAGTGTATCATCTTGAATTTTGTGTTTGTTAATTAATTTTGTATGGCAAGGATAAGTGTGGGTTCCTTGAGATTTGTCTTATTTCAGTTTATGTATAATGTCTAGGACTATAAAAACATCTAAGTTACCAAGATATTGAAAATAAGTATGTGAATAATCATAGTTCAAGAGGGCAATAAAGAGTATAAGTAGGACGCAGGACTACACAAATATAGTCCATGAATATTAACTTTTAGTAAGGATAATACCTCATATCTAAGTAATACTTTAGTGAAGATAGCACCTAATAAACTTAGCTGTTACTTCAAGTTCTTTCTGTATTCTTTTGTAAATATTTTGTGGTTGCTTGGATTAATTATAAGAATGTAATTTAAGGGACCATGTCTTAAGTTCATAACATATCTTTCTGAGAACTCCAAAAGAAAAAAAGAAAAAAAAAAAAAAAAGACTAAGTTTGCTTCTCTGTCCCATGATATGGACAGGGAAGTGCCAAAAACTTTAAAGAAAATGCTTTCATGTCAGTGTTTAAGAGGTTAATAATGATTTCTGTGATAGATACTTGTCCTCATGTACATCATAATTAGTCTCTACTGTCTAGGCTAAGAACAGGGCTGGAACATACTCTCATATTCTCCAGAACATAAATTCTGTTATGAATATTCTCTACAAGTGCACACAAGCATGCTTTCATAAGGAGCTTTAAGATCTCCTGAGATTTGTGAGATATATAGGAAACTTCCAGTTGGGTTACTATTTAGCAGTGGGTGGTTTTCAACCTAAATTTGCAAAGGCTTAGAAATCTTCCCTTCTGTATGAAGAATTTCCTGACTACCCTTGTTCTGAGCTCATAAAAATACTTTCTGTTGATGTATTCATTCAGGAGTCGTTGTGTTCTTTCATAAATTATTACTTACATTTTCATATGTAAGAGGAACATCCTCATAGGCTGATTTTATCCCCCCTCTCCAGAAGTAGATTCCTCCATTGCTTGTTATGAGAAATCTAAACACAATCAACATTTCCTCAATTTAACCCCTTTTGTGAAAATTTGATGGAGTCATTTGACTCCCATAAACTCACCATCTGATTTTCTTCCCCAAACTATCTCATTTTGTGGGATCTCTTCTATAATCCCACTCCAAATGGTGGCCAATATCCTAGCCTCTACCTTCTTTAATTTCCCCTTTCAGTTGTCAACGTTGCCACTGCCCACTTTACTTTGCAGAAGAATGTATCCAGTATGAGCTTCTACACTCAGCTCTTATACCCTACTCTAATACCTCAGAAAAATAACAAAAATAATACATTTATTCAGTTGTTATGAATTATCACATTCTAGAAAATAATAAGAATTATAAATAACTTATATATACGTGTGTGTGTGTGTGTGTGTGTGTGTGTGTGTGTGTGTGTAAATATACTTCAAAGGATTTCACTCTACTTTCCATGTTATCCATGGCCCCTTCCATGGGGTAAACACTGTATTATATATTATTTAGTTTGCTTAAATAGAATAAACCATCAGATAAAGTAAATTAGTAAAAAATAAAAAAGATTTCCATATCTCCAATGCTTCTAGAAAGGGGTGTATTATTGAGTTTTATGTTACTGGAAGGGAGAGAATCCAGTAGTCCATTTTAGTAAGGAGTTTTTCAAATACCATCTACGTGAACTTACTGGACTTTAAGTTCTTAGAAGCCAGAGACTTGATCTATTTCATCTTCTTTGTGAAAGGTCATGGGAATATAGAGGCAAGAATTGATAGACACATCCATAATGGATATGGTTTATAAAGGAAACAAAGTTGCATAACTGCTCTGCTATGTCATGAGAAAAGTAGGACAAAGATGGGAAGTAGGAAGAGCAAAAGTACATGCACATGTTCTGCTCGTGTTTGTTTGTTGTTTTTTTTGCATATGTTTCTTTTCCTTTTTTCTGGTTCTACTCTTTATTAGTTGGTTCATCTGTAGAAATTCCCTCACTTTTCTCTTCCTCTGTTTTTTTTGTAATTGTAATTGATTTTATTTTTTTTCTTTCATCCTTTATTGTCTAGTTGGTTTCCATATAACACCTAGTGCTCATCCCAACAAGTGTCCTCCCTCATGCCTATCACCCCCCTTCCCCTCCGCCCCACCCTCATCAGCCCTCAGTTTGTTCTCAGCATTCAAGAGTCTCTCATGGTTTGCCTCCCTCCTTCTCCCCAACTATTTTCCCCCTCTACCTCCCCCTTGGTCCTCTGTTAACTTTCTCCTAATCCACCTATAAATGAAAACATATGGTATCTGTCTTTCTCTGCCTGACTTGTTTTGCTCAGCATAACACAAAAATATGGAATACTTCACAAATTTGCATGTCATCCTTGCACAGGGGCCATGCTGATCTTCTCTATATTGTTCCAATTTTAATATATGTGCTGCGTAAGCAAGCACTTGCATATGTTTCAAACCGTGTCTATGTTGCACTTTGATTTACCTTGCCTGAGAGAGAAGTTATACAATTTATGGCAAAAAAACAATTTTTAAGCTCTTGTGGTGGCATCATGAGAGAAAAGGTATGTGGAGGTGGTGTATCACAGAGCAGCTGGCTGTAGGTGGAAATAATAGACTCCTTCTTGGAAAACAACAAATTTACAATGGATTCTTCCTTCTGGTTGCAAATTCTCAGAATAATAATGGAGCAAGGTAACAGATATTGGTATCAACTGTATACATTGTTGAATAAACCTCATCAATTGAACAGAGTCTTTTACCTTCTTCCTGTTCTCTAAGAGACTCAAAGGCCCACACCAGTCACTGCCAGTCAGAGAGTGTTGATATAGTCATTAATATTCTCCCTAAAACACTTTAAGTGTTTTTCTTTAAATGGTACACAATTAACCATACCTTTAGTATGAAGTAGAATTTGGAAACAGAACTCAAAGTTTTAATTTTGTGGTCATTTTTATGAGAATGAGAATTTCCAAAACAAATAGGCGTATTAGAGAGCACAAAAACTGTGAAAATATAAAAAATAATTTTTTGTTAAATAATTTTGATATAGATTATAATTACAAAGATATTTAAACACTCATTGTGAGTAATATAAGCCAGCAAATTCAATTTCAAATTAAGGAGTTTTTAATATAATAACCCTGCTACCTATATAAAATGTTGAGTTATTTCCAGGGAAGTAAAATCATCCCTTTAAATTTAATGTTACGATAAGCATAGAAATCTTAAATTATCCAGGTATGTACTTTAGAGAAACGGGAATATTATCTTGACCTATTTAAAGACATACAATACATAAAGGTTAAGTAACAATGGTAAAATCTTCCTGGTCATTCAGACATGCCTTTAACATTATAATACTTTATTAGGCTTTAGAAGGTAGTATACTGATCCAATATGTATTTTTATAATGAAAGTAAACAAAACAAAACATACCATTGCAGGCTTAATACTATAAATAAATTATATTCACAATGATTTTAATATTATCCATTTATTCTCAACCTTCCAAGATTCTTGTTTTTTAAATGCCTTATACATAAAGAAACTGTAGAGAAATAAATACTACTCATTTTTATTTGAAATATTGAGCTTAAGACAAAATGACTGACAGTGAACTGTATCTAATTTTCTCTTCCTATGCAGGAACAAATACACTAACTGATCCATGCTCAGAGATACCAGTCTATGGCATTTTCAGACAATGAAACTAGGAAAATGCTATTGAACTTGAAGATTACACAACGTGAACTGTCAGTATCTGGTAGGAAGAATAAGGTTATCAAAAACCCTTTGGCAATATCTATGTAATGTCCAAATTCCTGTCTGAACACTAAGACATTCCTTTCAGTCAACTAGGTGAAGGTTAGTTTATTGATGTGGTTTAAATCCAGGAGAATATCAGACATTCTCAGATCTGTGACCTTTTTCTTCGTAGAGAAATGAGAAGGAGCTGGAGGTTGGGATCGTGGGGCTATGTAATGAATTGAAAGAACTTCAGCACCCTTTCATTTTACCAGTAAAGTCTCATGGGACGTAAGTAAAAACTGATTTTCTGTAGGGAAGATTTTGATTTCTATACTATTATCCCATTCCTGGTTATTTTCTTGCCACAGGTAGAACATAGGATGCAATGAGACCATCTTATCCATTTACAAGTAATAAGGTAAACCCCCTGCATTTCAAATATCATAAGTAGACATGCTTAACCTCAGTTTAATAATAATTATTGCAAATACACAAGTAGTAAAATGTGCTTGTCTATTAGATTGGGAAGTTTTAAAAGATGACTGATACCCAAGATCAACAGTGGTGTGAAAAAAACAAGAATTGTGATGCACAATTTATGACAAAATGAATTAGTTTAATATTTTTGGGAGGGATTTTGGTGCTTTATGCATTATTATTTTCAGTAATACAACAATCACAATATGATTATTTTTATATTATTAGTGTATTATATTTATATTATTATATAAAGTGTTTAGTTTTCAATGTTTCAAAAATATATGCTATACAATTCTCATATAAGAATACAAATACAGGGGCCGCCTGGGTGGCTTAGTCGGTTAAGCGTCCGACTTTCGCTTGGGTCATGATCTCGCGGTTCGTGGGTTCGAGCCCCGCGTCGGGCTCTGCGCTGACTGCCAGCTCAGAGCCTGGAACCTGTTTCGGTCTGTGACTCCCTCTCTCTCTGACCCTCCCCTGCTCACGCTGTCTCTCTCTCTCTATCCTAGAAATAAATAAAACATTAAAAAAAAATTTAAAAAAAGAATACAAATACATGTGTACATGGAAATGCATTACAAAATTGTTACAGTAGTGAAAAAATTGTAAGTCACCAATAGCATTAACAGGAAAGAAGTTGAGTAAATCATGGTATATCCATGCTGTGGGATTCTATAAATCCTATAAAGAGAAAAAGAGATCACTATATTAAAGCTTAAATAGTAGGATATTTCACTATACATTATTCAGCAAAGAGCAAGTTACAAGGCAAATTACATGGTAAGAATACCTTTCTGCAGGATAAAATTAATAATATAGCTGTATATTACTATACACTGAGAAGAATTCAGAAGAATACATCATTATAATAAATAAATGTAGTTATTTCAAGAGAAGAGGTTATAGAGCATAGTTTACTTCATAAAAATTTCTGCATTGCTTTGGAATTTGACAATACATATAGATTTCTTCAGTGATCACAAAAAAATGAACTTATAAAAATGTCTGTCAGAGAAAGGATTAGGTAATATTTAAAATGTTCTTTTCTTTAACAATGCTGTATTGTTACTAGTTGCTTTTTCTTCCATAATTTTCTAGATTACTGAAGTCGCTTTTTATATCTTTATATATCTATCTCTATATATATATCTTTATATATCTATATATAGTCGCTATTATATCTTTATAAAAGAGTCCATCTATTACAAAAAGAGCTAAATTTTCATTTTATTCTTTTATGTCTCATATTTAAACTTTTAATTGGGAGATAAACACCATTCATGATTCAAGTTGTTTGTGATACTACTATCCGGGGAGTTGGCTTTATTCAAATAATAGCCAAATGCTATCTCATAGTTGGGATAATAATAATAATATTGATAATAATAATAATAAGCTCTTTTAGATGAATGTGTTCATTATCTAACTGATGAAGATAACCAGTATTGAATGAGATTTTTGCCTACACTGATCCTGAAAATATATTAGGGACATCAAAAAATAATAATTGAATGTGTTTTTCTTTGTTTTACTTGAAAGCTATCAGTAAAGTCACCACACTATCATTTGTAACATCATGGTGGCAAAGCTCATACTCACTGCTACCACTTATAATAGCATGCTCTACAAAAGGGAAGTACACAAATGCTATTTCAGCCAACTTCAACATTGTGATGATGAAAAATATCATCTCAAAAACTGTCATGTAAACAGATAAATTAGTTCTACTTCCAAAGTATGGCAGCCTAAATATCATGAAAATACTTGAACAAAATATCTAAAAATGTTGGATAAAAATAACAGACTGCTTTTATTTATTATTTTATGGACAATGAAATTCCAAAAAGCAGATAATTTATTGGAGGCCAAAAATTAAGAAAAAACAAAATTGTAGTGATAAACGTTAAATTAAAAAAAAAAAAAGATGAGAGGGAATGTTGCCTGGTTGGCTCAGTTGACAGAGCATGTGACTTGTGATCTTGTGATTCTGCATTCAAGTGCCACATTAGGTGTAGAGATTACTTTAAAAAGAAAAAAACAATCATTAAGTATATAACTCCTCTAAGGCATTATGCCATTCAGTAATCTGTAATGTGCCAATTAACTGGCAGCTAAATAGGATAATAGACCTTTTGCTTAAGAAAGATGGGTGTTAACTGAGACCTCTATTTCAAGGTGAGAAACACATAAAGGCCTACATTTTTACTAAAAGATTAATTTAAAATTATCTACCCCTGGTAAATAGGGATTACAAGGTACATTATCTGCTTCATTCTTGGCTTTGAGTTGAGAAGAAAGTTTTTCTCTGAAAATTTGTCATCACAGCCATTTCCTTTTGACCACTTGGGACTTATTTTGGTGGCCTGGGAAACCCATAGAGATATTTAGGTAGCTAGCTCTTCAGGATTCCTGAAAAAACTAATACTGATCCTTCTTGGAGGAAAACATCTTCAACCCAAGGTTCACATTATTTCCACATGTAACATCTCTCTGAAAATGAGTTCAGAATCCAAGGTGATATACCAACCTGAACAAGAAAATAAGTCAGTACCCAAAATTAAACCCCTTGAACTTTAGATATTAAAACAATTAGGTACACGTATACTATAAAAGAGGGAATCAAAAGCAGCAAGAAACATGACACTTTCAGAAAAAATCAGAAAATTTGGATACATAAGAAAGATTTTAAAATATAAATATAGTTAGTGAGATTAAAAACCCAACAGTGGGGAGGTGCCTGGGTGGCTCAATCTGATAAGTGTCCAACATTGGCTCGGGTCATGATTTCACCACTCATGGGTTCAAGCCCCGTGTGGGACTCTTTGCTGACTGCCAGCTCAAACCCTGGGGCCTGTTTCAGATTCTATCTCCCTCTTTTTCTGACCTCCCCTGCTCATGCTGTCTCTCTCTCTCTCTCTGAAATAAATAAAATAAAACATTAAAAAAAAAAAAAACCCAACAGTGAGTTAAACATTACATTAGATAATTAAAGAATTACTTAACTGGGAGGTAAAGCACACAAATTTACATAAAATGTAGCACAGAGAGACGAAGGGAAAAAATATTAAAGAGTGGTTAAGAGACACGGAAAATAAGATAAAGAGACAATATAGGCAATGATGGAGAGGCAAAATGTGTCCAAAGAAAGGCTTAATTTTTTTCCAAAATGAATTTTTAATTCATAGCCACATAAATAAATAAAGGAAATAAAATTAATAAAAACTGGGGAATTAAAGAAAATTATTCCTAAAAACATTAGTACTCACAAACAAAAAGAAAATATCTAATAGCAAGAATAAAAGAAATGATTGGCTACAAATAAATGGCAATTAGATTGAGTGCCAGTATTTCAGCAGCCACAACGAACACCAAAACCCAAGATGTAATATCGACAAAATACTGAGAAATAATAACCATCAATTTCAATTGTACACTTGTTAGATTATTGTTGAAGAACAAGGTATAAGGAAGATTTTCATCTAACACAAAATTATGGAATTTGAGTTTTTATAGTTATATATTGTAATATATCAGGTGAAAACCATTGGGGAGAAAAATTCACTGAAATAAAATGTTATCAAATAAAACCATACAATAGGAAGTTATTAATAGTATCAAGACTCTATTTTGAACCAAATGTAACTTTGATTTCATTCCTTGCTAAATATCATCATTCTGAAACATACTACAATATTCTAATATGATTTATGTACTGAAAGGCATTTCTTGGGGCACCTGGGTGGCTTAGTCGGTTAAACATCTGACTTCAGCTCTGGTCATGATCTCACGGTTTGTGGGTTCGAGCCCTGCATTGGGCTCTGTGCTGAACTTTTGCTCAGAGGCTAGAACCTGCTTCTGATTCTGTGTCTCTTTCTCTCTCTGCCTTTCCTCCTCTCATGCTCTGTCTCTCTCTGTCTCTCAAAAATAAATAAGTGTAAATTTTTTTTAAATGAAAGTCATTTCTTTGGCCTTGAAGTAAGCAAACTAGTGAGACCTAAGCAAAAAGCACTGGGCTCCTGACTACGTAAGATGTCTCAACCATTCCATGCTGCTTTTGCTAAAAATAAGTGATTTAATAAATTCATCAAATTGTTTAGCACCATCATTTGACTATTCTCTTAGGCAAATAGACTGACAAGATTGTGCAGACTGAAAAAGAGAGAAAAAACTTGTAAAACAAAATTACCAAGGTTTTCACAGCTTGGTATATCTTTCCATAATTAAATTAGCATTTAATTCTATTTAAATTTACCTTCAACATTTCCATCTCTATTTAGATGTTATCTTACATAACAAAAACATACTCATAATATTTTTTTCTGGCTTTCTCTTCTCTCATCATTGAATGGGAAACTGTTCTTTCCTAGGAATTATTTTTCTAGACCAAAGAAAATTCATCATACTGTAATAGAAGTCCAAGCCTTGTATTATATAAGGCAACAATTACAGATGGGCCAATATTACTTCATAATATTGACCATAGGAAGGCACTATTTTAGCAGGTATTTGATAAAGGAAAACTTGAAAAACTTTAATAGTAGCTAATTTTTTAGTTTTCCATCTGAAGATAGAACAAAGCACAAAGCAGAAAAAAAGCAATGAATTTTTTTGCCCTGACTTCTAAGAAAATATAATTAGGATTTCTACATAGAAAATCTGGTTTAGGATAGAAAAAAAATAACATTAACATTGCACAGATTCCTTAGATTAAAGGATTATGACATCTAAGGGAAGTAGAGTGTCATATATGATCTGGATTGCATGTACATGTAATCTTCTGAACTCTAGTTAGTTATGCAATTTAAATTCCTATATTTGCAAACCACTAAAAGTTCTTCGGTAGTTTATAGTTGTATTAAAAAAAAAAAACCCTTGTTGAGAAAAACATCAATTCCCTACCTATTTTTATAATTTTTATCTCTTCAAATTAATAATAATGTCCTATATTACAATTTAGGAACATAGGAAAATATAATTTTAGAATCAGAAAGACCTTTAGGATGCTTCAACTATACATATTAATGTTAGAATGAAAAGTGTATTTTAAATTTTGTATATAGATATGAAACTACCTAGAGGTAACAAAGATGTTCTCAAGAAATTTTTACACTATAATATGTTAGTGAACTCATCTGCATTGCTTTTAAAAAGGTATTTCATTCCTGTTAGCTAGTCTTTTTCCTCATATTTTATCCAAGATAACCTTCCTGTTAGAGTACTGGCATGATACATTTAGTCTGAACTGCTTGTGAGAGAGAGAATTACCAATTTGATACAACACTAGACAGAGCAAGGTCTTGTGCTTTCACAATATGTTTTCAAAGTATCTTTGGGGTGAAAAAAATTAAAGAAGCTATCTTGGATCTACACCATGCTTACAAATCAATATCCCAAAAGAAAGGATGAAGAAAAGTCAAGGACATTTTAAAGAAAAACAAGATGAAATGCCATGTTCTTCCTATATATCAGTACTGATTATGAAATGACAGCAATTTAGAATAGCTTTTAATTGAGACAGTATAACAAGACAGATAAATGCACAGGCCAAAAATTGGCCAGTGAACTGGTATATGATAGAGGAAGCCTTAGTAATGCATGAGGAAAGAATGAAAACATACAAAAATCGATCTCTTGCCTCACACCATATACACAATCAATTTCAGATTGTTTAAAGTCTGAAAGGTAAAAAATTAAAATTATAAAGCTTTTAGAATATAATATAGAAAAAGCTATTTTTAATTTTGAGATAGCAAAGGTTTTCCTAAACTAAATGCAAGCATATCTCATAAAAGTAAGCACTGATAAAGTTAATAATATTAAATTAAAACTTCTTTTCATAAAAACAGTATATTATGTGCCTGTATGGCTTAGTCAGTTAAACGTACAACTTTTGATCTCAGCTCAGGTCATGATCTCAGTTCAGGTCATGATCTCAAGGTTTGTGGGATCTGGACCTGCCTCAGGTTCTGTGCTGACAGCATGGAGCCTGCTTGGGATTCAGTCTCTCCCTGTCTCTCTCTGCCGTTTCCTTGTGCCCACATGCTTCCTCTCTCTCTCAAAATGAATAAAATAAATTAAATAAATAAAACTTAAAAAATTCATATTGAGAGTGATAACTAAAGATGAAAAATAACTGACAAAGGATTAGAAAACAGGCCACACACACACACACACACACACACACACACACACACACCAAAACACACCCAAATTGAAATGAGTGAGATATATAAATCCAGAAATTCTTACCGGAAGTGTGGATTATTAATAAACCTATAAAAAGTTGCCCAAACTATTTTTTTTTAATTTTTTTTAATGTTTTATTTATTTCTAGGAGATAGAGAGAGACAGCGTGAGCAGGGGAGGGTCAGAGAGAGAGGGAGTCACAGGCTGAAACAGGCTCCAGGCTCTGAGCTGGCAGTCAGCACAGAGCCCGACGCGGGGCTCGAACCCACGAACCGCGAGATCATGACCCAAGCGAAAGTCGGACGCTTAACCGACTAAGCCACCCAGGTGCCCCAAAAGTTGCCCAAACTATTAAGTAACCAGGGAATTATGCATTTAAACCATAATGAAATACCATTTCACAGCCCTAAGACTAGACAACATGAAAATGTCTGATAATCCCAAGAACTACCAGGATGTGGCTCATGGGAGATTCTCACAAATGATAGTAAAAATGTAAACTGAAAAGAATTTAATATTGAGTATACTCTACAACCCAAGATATCTACTCATAGGTAATATATAAACTAGAAAACTCTCATACATGTACATAAAGAGATAAAAACATGTTCACAAGATTACTTATAAAAGCAAACGTCATTGGAATGTGAATATGATAAATTTATACAATCAAGTATTGTGTGGCAAGGAAAATTAGTGAATAAGAGTGACACCCATGAAGATCAATTATTCTTAGAAACACAACTTATTTATAAAAATCAAAAGTAAGTTGCAAAAGAATACATACTACATTATATCTTTTATATAAGGATTAAATTTCCAAAGCAATACAATAATAGTTTCAGCAATAGAAGTGCATGAAATTTATTTATGTGCAAAGGTATAAATAAATACAAAATTTAGGAATGAGGTTACCTCTGAGGGGTGAGGTGAACAGAAATAGAAGAATAGGAGAGGAAGTTTCACTCTTCCTTTCTTAAGGTGTGTGGTCAGTACATCAGTTGATTCATGTATTTTGTAATACCTTAAATATGCAAATTACTGTTTAAAAATTTAAAAAAATTATCCAGATAGATTAAAAACCACAACAAAGAAGCATTCTCTTTAGCTAGACCAGGTTGTTAATCTGAGAGATTAGTTTCACAGTAAAGGCCATGTAACAAAGTAATTGGAGGAAGAATTTTAATGATTCCTACTTCCTATTCAGAGCTTCTTCCCAGCTTTTCAACAATTAACCCAATGCAGCACCTCCTATCCTTCTAGTACTCCACTAATACTGATCCTGTCCTACTAAATTCCTCCAGCTCTGAGCTTTTCAGACCCGTATTTCCATATATCAAACTTTAACAATGTTTTTCTGTTTTCCCAAGGACCAATATGTACCTAAGCTATTAACAGCTGGTAAAGCTGTTGTGCTTTCCATATGTAGTTTTACTTTAATGGGGAGTTGCCAGAGAGGAAATCTTTTAAAACAAGGGTGACATTTCAGACCTTCAAAGAGTAATATTAGGAAGAGAGTCAGTACCTGATTGTTTAATATCAGAGTGTGTCTTTAATTCTCTAGCAATTTAGTCCTGGGAATAGATTATCATTTCAAAAATTGTAGTGTGAGTAAAAGGGATTGATTGACAATTTACAAAATTTTATAGGGGTAATGTCTAGCCATTCATAGATGTAATCTGAATGGCTAATCTGTTAGAACTGCCTCGATCTAATTTTTGAAACTGTTATTATTTTTGGTGTTAGACCTCTGCTCGAGTGACAGCCTAAGGGTATTCATTTGTCTTTCTCCAATTGTCAGACAGTCATCTGCATTTCCAGAGGGTTGATGACAGGGCAACTTGGAGTTTAAAGACAGCATCTACATTTGCATTCAATAGTTCCATAATTCTATGAAAACATTGAAATCTCTTCAGTGTGCCTCATTGTTTAAATAGTGAAGGTAGCCACATGTTGTTCAAGATTCATGAATCTTAGAAAAAAATTGGGCCTTTGTATCCAAAGCCTCTTCTACAGAAAATAATTATCTCTTTTCTCTTTTTAAATGCTAAAATCATGTTTGTTAAAAACCATAGGTACTACATCCCATCTGTACATATATAAAATCTTTTATCCATTTGGGTATTTATAACCTGAAATCGAGGTTCTAGGATAAAATAAAGGGAAAAGGAGGATATATAGTTTGAAGTATATTAAAAGGACATCATCAATTTTTAATTTGGAGTTTCAAAACATATGTCTTCCTATTGGGAAGGAACAAATTGGTTTTGAGTTAGGGACACAGTCCCACTTAACACATGGGAGGTAACTTTTTTGATAGGTATGTAAGCAGTTGTGTATAGTCAGTTACGATTTTAAGTAGAATAGTTTTTGTAAAATATTTTGGTACAAGATAATGAATCCTTAAGTAAAAATAAATTTTGAGTTCAAATACAAGGCACCTGGGGAACTTTCTGAGTTGAGGTTTTGTGCCCCTTCCTATGAGTGTAGATAACATTATCCACCAAGTACTTTTTGAAAAGTAAAAATTCTGTGTAAACTATATTGAAAAGAGCTAGAAGTTTATAAAAGACTGAACAATTGTATAATTGTTTTGTGAGGTTAGTTTTTCGTATTTTCAATCAGTACCTTTGTTTACAAGAAAAAAACTATGGGTGGAAAAAATAGAGCTCCACAGAGGTCAAATCAAAAGTTTGTCATTTTAACTTTTTTTTCTTATGTCCTTGCATTTCAGAACTGTTTCTCTGTGGTGTTCTGTAATACATTTTAAAAATGATCTGACTTTTTAAAATATATTCTCTCTTCCACATGCAAATGGTATCAAATACTGGAGTTGTCCTTAAAAGTCAGCCCACCTTCATGGCCCAGGTAAAGTGGGAAATAATCCTCATTCTTGGTACTCTACACATTAGATGCCAATCTGCAAAGTAACTTCCTAGGTAATCCCTAGCAGCCAGAAAGGTTTTTGACCTTGAAGATTTTAGCATTGCAAATCTAAGAATGTAAGCAAGTGCATTTTCTTTTTAGCAAACTGTGAGTTTACATATACCCCCAAACGGCAATTGAATGCCATGCAGTCTGACTGTAGTAGGAAAGGGAGATTCTTTCTCTTCCATATGGAGGAAACAACAAGACCTATAGCCTATATTGCACAAAAGAATGATTCCAGGATAATAAATCCAGTTTCAAATGGAGAATTCATCAGATGGGTTTAGAGACTAAAAGAGAAGTCTAAAAATAGCATTAACTTCATCAGTATGTTTCTTAATATATTGCTACTTATAAGAGTTTAAAGAGAAGTGTGTGAGAATAAAGTGTCTGTGTGTGCCTTTATGTGAAGGAGCATATGAGTGTGTGTTAGTGTATGCTCATGGCAGGAGGAGTGGCGGTGAAACCATGAAGGGTAATGGGGAAACCCCTTCTCTTTTTGCGCACTCCCGGAGTAGCAGCCCTGTCCACAGAATGTGAAGGAAATGTCAGAGCAGGCACAAAGGTCTCTGCCTTGACTGATGTGAAGTGACCGACCTGCAAGCAGAGACTTTTCTCCTTGGCAGCCAACAACCTGCAGCAGGAAAGGCGGGCGGGGGAGGAAACCCCGAGGAGGCGCTCCTCGCCGCCTCTTTGCTGAGATAGCAGGAGCAGCAGCCTGCGGAGCCACGAGCGCAGCGTCACTGAGCTGGTGCGGGTGCAGGGGCGCTCAGGGAGGCGCAGAGGCCCGGAGCCGCTACCGCCTCGGAGTCGCCCGCGCTGCAGGACGCCGCGCCGCGCCACTCGCGCGCCACGGGCCAGCCCGGCAGCCGGAGGAGCCGCTGGTGGAGCGGTGCCCTGCACGGTTCCTTGAGCACCTGCCTAGCGCACCGTGGGCAACGGGAGGAGCCCAGAGATCTCGGCCTTTTGTCCCGTTCTCTAAAAGCAGCTTGTGACCAAGCCCGGAGAAGGCGAGCATTTCAGTTCTTCGCCAGACTGGGATTTTTCTTCTCAATTTGGGGGACCCAGTGTAGAGGTCAGAGAGTCAAGCGAGGATCTCAAAAAGGGGCCGAGGGCTATGAAAGTGGGCACCCCCTCCTATCACTGGAAAATCTCCTTGACATTTTTCACACTTTGAGGCAGCTGCAGCTGGTGTCGTCGGAAAAGGGGGTGGGAAAAAAGAGAGGGGGCGGGGAGAGCCGGGAGACACAGCCTAGAGCCACGAGCGGCGCCTCCTCGCCTGCCAAGCCTGGCACCTGTGCGCCGAGCCACTGCACGGAGGAGGACCCCACTCCAGGCGAACCTCGGGCTTGAAGCCACGGACACCCAGCCCCCGGGCAGCGGGGTCTCGCCGTTGGGACCTGCAGCCGCCCTCTCGGACCGCCGCTGTCGCCTGCAGACGCGGGAGCGCTCGGCCCCTTAGAGCCGCCGCTGCGCCGGGTCCCCGGGGGGTCTCGCCCAGGGGAAGGCAGGGTGTGTTCGAGTTGGGTGCACGATTCGCCTTCTCTGCTCGTCTCTTCTACGCCCGGGATTTATTGTCTGTGGAGCCTTCTGGGGGTGGGGAGGTAGCTGCGCCTCCGCCACCGCTGCCGCCGCCGCCGCTGGGGCTGCTGCGGTCGCTAGCGCGGCGCGCAGGGCAGGCGGAGGCGAGGGAGCGAAGGCGCTCCTGCCTCCCCGGCCGGCGCTTTGGGCTTCCCCTCCGCCGCTTCCCGCCGGAACCACTCCAGCCGTCCATCTGAAGGGCACCGGCACCATGGTCTAACGCCGCAACTGCCTGGAATCCCCTTTCTCCTCGTCTTCCTCCTCCTACTCCACCCCTCCTCTCTTCCTCCGAGGACCCTCCTGCCCACCCCACTGCGGACCCCCGAACACTTTAAGGAATAAGCCTTGGCAGCTGCACGATTCACTCTCTCCGGAACCTCATGGGCAGTTTCTCCCGCCGGCGATGTGAGTAGAGCACTCTTGTTTCACGGCCAGGGGGTCTGCGGGGGCCTCGCCGTTTGTGGTCTCGGCGACGGTGAGCGCCCGAGGTGTGGGACTTAAGACCCCGCGGGGGGAGCGTAGGGGGGGGGAGAGACGGAGACACGAGTCTTCAGAGCTCGCGGGGAGCTGCTCGAGAGGCGGCCCGCGGAGGCGGCGGGGGATGTGGTAGGTTGCGGGGCGTTTGGAAATGGGTGCTGGCTCTGTGGGTGCGTGGGAGAGCCGAGTGGCCTGGGCTGATGGGAGACCCTAAAGGGTTACATACTGCGAAAAGGAACGGTAAAGAGCCAGTGTTGGACATTGGTGCTGGGACCGTTGGTGGAGCAGAGGTTAGTCTTAGCTCCTCTTTATCATCTTGGGTTATCTCCTGGAAGCTTTTTCTTGGAGGTGTCTGAAGGATGAAGCGCCCGTTTGATCGTGTCACACACACACACACACACACACACACACTTGTGGCAGGTCGCATTTTTCCCTTTATCTTGGAAGGTGTAGCATGACTGGTGTTTGTTTGTTTGGAAAATGCAATTAGAAGATCTTTGTGCCTTTGGTATTGAAGGGAAAGGGTGGGGTTGGGGGGGCTGGAGGGGAAGAGGGGTATGACAGATTGGGGGGCAGAAAGAAGTGGGGGAGCAATGGAGTGAAAGCTTCTCCAGGGAGTTAGGGAGAATGATGCTTCTCCCCCCCACCCCCCAAGCTAGACAACTCCTGCCCACACATCTCCTTTGTGTTGCAAGGCGAAGCTGGTAAACCTGCACGATTCGCAGTCCCAGAGCGGGGCCCCTTCAGTATCCTGCGTCCTCGTAGAGTCATTAAGGATGCAGGACTAGTTTCGGATCCTACATTGAAAGAGGGAGGGAAGCACATTAACATTATGGTAATCATGGCATCCTAGCTCGTGGACAATTACATTGGTTCCCGAAGGTCTCCAGTCTTACTGTTTGCAGAGTCAAGAATGCGAATGAGGAGATAGGGCTTGAACAAAATGCCTTTTAAAATAGTGTGACTTCATAACAGAGATGGCTGCAAACCTGCTTCATTATACTACTTCTTGGCCATCAGGGCTGAATAAAGGGCCCGCCTCCGCCCTCTCCCTCACTGTCTCCTCCCCACCAAGTCACAAAGCGAACGGGCTGGGCGAGAGGGCACAGCGCCAGGCGGAAAAGGGAAGGGGTCACTTTCACAAGTCCCGGGAATCGGCTTCAGAATGCAACCATCTGCGACTCCCACGTTCCTTTCGAAGTTCTCCTTAGAAATGATGGGGGAGGGGTCAGTGAGACATAAAGGTCCTCCACCTGCGCTTTTTGGTTACTTTCCCACCACACTTTCAACACAGTGAATTTACCTGCAGTGGGAACTGGGTCAGCACGTAAATATGTGTACCTGTATACATTGAAATGTGGCTCTCTTGATAGATGAAAAGCAATTCGCATGACAGCATATTTTAACCTTGGCAAAATTTCTGAGCACAATAGAGATTTTTATAGCGTGGGCGAGAAGAGTGCATTCCAGCGAAAGCAGGACACGTGATCTCTCCGACGGGAGAGATACAGTATTAGGAACTCGATTTTCTTTGTTCCTGGCTGAGCCTATGAGATACTCAGCATCCAGTTGCTTAAGTCCTCCTATTAGAGGGAAAAACAATAAAGTTGACCAGGGACGAGGCTAGAAAGGTAGAGAAGCCCAGGTAGACACCTGGGAAGGGCTTGGACGTTTTCCTCTGCTGCCCACTTCTCCTTCTTTACCGCCCACTTCCCGCCCCACCCCTCGCCCCTGCTAGTCTTCTATTTAAAAGTGAAGCATTCCTTCCGGGAGACGTGGCAGAAAAGTTCTTCAGTCCCTGCACACGTGGGTTCTCCGGCGGCTCAGAACCTGCTGCTATTCGCAACAGATTCTGCCACCTCCCCAGCCCGTGTCACGCCTCCATCCAGGCGTCTTGAGCTGACTTCACCTACTCTAAGAAAACCACCAGGGGATCTTTTCGCAAAAGACAGTAAAGGAGAGTCAAACCCCTACTTCCTGAAAATCATTCATCACACCGGGGCAAGATGTGAAAGTAGGGATGTTGGAATGATTTTATTTTTCCTTAAAAATAAGAGTCCTAGGACTAAAGTATATTGAAAGAGGTGGTTTAGCAATATTTGCATTTGGACTCCCAGGGAGGTATCTAAGGCCTGTGGAATGTCCCAAGGTGTGATTATTTATTAATTTAATGGAGGTAGAACGTGTTCTAGACACGCCATTTAAATAGAGTTATCTAACCTGGAGTTCTTTTATTTCATTTTTCACTCCATGTTTTTTATTATCCATCTTAATGGGCTGAAGTTTTAAAAACGTGGGCTATTTCTGTACTATACTGCATTGCATCATATAATATGCTGTGGTAGGGAAAGCAGAGTTGATTTCCATGACATATTATGAAGTGAGAGTTCTTTATACATTTTTTTATACTTCAATGTCCAAGAAAAGATGTGTACTTACCATGGCAACCCTTACATTCTCTATCACGTGTGCCTGCACATATGTAGCTTCAGAATTAGAAACAAGTTCTTAAAGAAATAAACCTGGTCCCGTTACAGTAGCCATGTTTTGTTCAGAATTTTAGCACTGCTTTAGGCTAGAATTAAAATTTTCTTAATTAAAATTTTATTCCACTTTCTTTTGTAGGTTTTTAATGTTTCTGCTTCCTCAAGAAAATGCAAAACATAGTTTAAAGTTTTTCTGTATCTGTATTTTTGTTTGTTTTGGAATCTTTAAATGTGCATATACAAGTGACTATCACTATGAATTTTTATCACTTATGAAAGTCATTAAATAACTGTCTTACCCACATGGTGTTAATTCCCAGGGGTATTTCTTAGAGCTCTCTTATTTGCAGTTCATCGTGTGTGGTAATTCTTGATCTGCAAACTTGGTCTCTTTAATCATGTCTTAAAATGTCCACTCTTTAGAGCAGTTGACAATTTGAAGATAAGTTATATTTTACCTTGATTAATTGATAACTTGATAATTGATGTATCAAAATTACACTTGTTTATATTTAATCTTCAGATGACTATAACCTTAACAGAAGGATGGTATTCCTTGGTATTATAACACATTCCATGGTATTATAACTTAATTGAATATCCAAATTAACAGAGTACACAAAGAGTAACCAACTATTGATGAATTACCATCCGAGTTATTTATAGATTCTTCTTACATTTTCTTCTTTCACATAAATTATTTCATAATTTTCAGAAAATTCTTCACTCAAAGAATATATGTAATTTGTTGAGTATAACAATTGTAACAACCACACCATCAATAAAAGACATTATTAGGAGCATTTTGTTCTCTTCAGTAACAATGACTACTCTATAGAGTTTCCCATTTTCTTTTTTGGCCGAGTCTAGTCAGTCATGTGAATTTGCAGTATGACCCTGGGAAGATGATTAATTAAAATCTGTGACACAGGACAGACTTTTTAATTTGTGCCAAGGCAAATGGCCACTAAGTAGTTTATATTTCCAAGGAAATGACTTGGAGAGGACTCTAGGATCTTCTGAGAACCCTGAAGATTTTTGTTTCCACATTGAATCTTTTAAGTCTAGGGATCATATCACAATTCAGTGGAGAGTTTTTAATACCTCAGGTTTAAAAAATGGAACTTTATGGAGGCGCCTGGGTGGCTCAGTCGGTTGGGCAGCTGACTTCAGCTCAGGTCATGATCTCACGGTCATGGGTTCGAGCCCCGCGTTGGGCTCTGTGCCGACAGCTAGCTCAGAGCCTTGAGCCTGTTTCAGATTCTGCGTCTCCCTCTCTCTCTGTCTCTCCCCTTCTCAGGCTGTCTCTCTCTCTCTCTCTCAGAAATAAATAAAACATTACAAAAATTAAAAAATGGAACTTTAATATTAAAATAACAATTTGACCATAGAGTATAGCAACTGAATTGTATAGTAACTGAATTGTATTCTGAGGAAACACAAAAGCAGACAGGATATGCATAGAAGGTAAATTTTGCATATGTGTTAAAATACTAAATTGTGAATTTTCAAGGAAAACTCAAAATTACAATTGGAACTATATATGAATCAACAGTGTTTGGAAGATGATGACCCTAAGTCAATAATATTTTTCCTTTATGAAGTTTTTAGCCATGTTTGGTTAACCAAATTTGAATCATTACAAATAGTCATGCTTTATAGAAAAAACTCTACTGAATTATCCTGAAGTAGTGAAGGAGGAGTAAGAACACTTTAGTTTTCTAGTTTTCTTACTTCCAGAATTAACATATGATCTTTCGTAATATGTTAGCCTCTTTTAATGCTATAAAATGAAGATAGGAATAATTGCTAATTTATAATCTAGTGCATAGCAATTTAGAGAAAATGGTACATGAAAAGTAGTTGAATACTTTAGGAGACTGGGACAAATCTGGGGCGCCTGGGTGGCTCAGTTGGTTAAGCATCTGACTTCAACTCAGGTATTGATCTCCATCTCAGGTATTTGTGAGTTTGAGCCTCCTTCAGATTCTGTGTCTCCGCCTCTCTCTGCCCCTCCCCAGCTCATGCTCTCTCTCTTTCTCTCAATAATAAATAAATGTCAAAAATTTAAAAAAAGAAAGAAGAGTGGGACAAATCAATACAAATCCATTTTTCTATAATAACGGGTATGGTGAGGGGATGTGGTGTATAGTGATAGCACAGTGTATTTTTAAGGTATGCCATTGAAATATAGGAAATAAATAGTTAAATGTATCTATTTCCTATATTGAAATTAAGTGATTATGCTCAGAAATCCATGAGCTTTCATGAGCAGGAGTCAGCCCTTGTCATCTTGCTTCCCTTAACATAGTACATGAACTATAATCATAATTACAGTAGCAGCTACCAGTTACTAAACACCTATCATGATTCAGGTGCTTTACTTCAAAATAGTCTTGCCAGAAGCTGATTCTCACCATTTGAAAGATTAGAAAATTGAGGTTCAATGACAGAAATGACAAGTCCATGTGATGTAGCTAGAAAGTGATAAAGACTTAAATCCAGATTTGGTTCCTGTACCTTTTTTTCATATCATGCCCTCTCCCTCATAGGTATAAATTAATACTTGTTAAATGACTGAGATCTGTAGATCATAGAATTATTTCTTTTTTAAAAAAGTTTATTTATTTGTTTTGAGAGAGACATAGACAGCATGTGCAGGGGAAGGGCACAGAGAGGAAGAGAGAATCCCAAACATGCTCCACACTGTCCACATAGAGCACTATGCAGATTTCACACTCATAAACCTTGAAATCATAACCTGAGCTGAAGCCAAGAGTGAGACATTTAAGTGACTGAGCCACCCGGGTGCCCTTAGAATTATTTCTTAATGAATAAAGAAATTTAATATTTCAAACCAGCTTTTCAAAGTTATTTACATATTTGGCAATGATGCACCATACTAGTTTTGTGACCATAATTTAATATTGGTACAGAGATACTGCTTATCTTCCTGGTAGTTAATTCATGAAAGAAACATTTAATGAGTTATTAGAATCTGTCATATAAATGTACATTAAAGAGATTTTTAATAAAGCAAGTTTTGAGTCAAGAGCTGCCATATCTACTTTGAAACTATTGTGATATATTTGACATAAAAACCCCCGGAGAGGTATCATATGTGCTATTTAAGTTATTAACCATAATAGAATATTATCATTTGCTATTCAACGACACATGGAAAAAGATATTAAATAAATTTAATGACCAACAAGAATTCCTGCATATACTCATTTCATTACATTGTTCACTGCTTGATAAATTACCTAAACCCTCTATACAAAAATATTACTTTACTTTAATGCACATGAAAGCAACAGTAGTTACCAGAGATGAAGTATTGAAATTTATATTATCATTGACATGATCTGTTTAAATATTTTAACAATGGAATAATTACATTGTTGAAGGAACTCATTTACTGGCTTCTTAAAGATGTGATTTCTTCAGTTGTGCCAGGGTATTTTTGCTCCACATGAAGTGCAGTAAGTTTGAGAACATATTTAACATACTATGCAAGGTAACAAATTTGTTAAGAACAAAGGAATTGTAGAATTTGCACGTGCATGTGTGTGCATGTGTTCAGATGAAGAGAATTAAATTTTGTGCTATCCAAGAGGTAAACACATGCTATATGTTTTAATTTAACTATAAAAAATATTTTATAGATGGCTGGTTGCATTATCAAATTAATTGGTAATAGAAAGGCAGGGAATGAGCTTTTCTGAGATAGAGTTTAAGGGTTGTGAAGACATTTGTTGCATCAAAAAGGTGAGTAATGGACACAAACCTAAACTATATTAGCAGAATTTAAAATATTAATGTGACATAAATGGTGTAACTAAAATAATTTATTTTTTTCAGTTTATTTATATATTTTGAGAGACAGACAGACAGACACAAGCAGCAGAGGAACAGAGAAAGGAGATAAAGAATCCCAGGCAGGCTACATGCTGTCAGTCAGAGCCTGATGTGGGGCTTGATCTCCTCAACCATGAGATCCTGACCTGAGCTGAAATCAAGAGTCTGATGCTTGACTGACTGAGCCATCCAGGCACCCCATAACTAAAATAATTTAGAAGTGTAAACAATTAGACTTCTTGAAGAGTACCTGTTAAGCATTCTGCATCTAACATATTCAACACTGTAGCTCTTACCATGAGCAGATTTTAGAGTCATGTAGGATGCTGGTGCACCTCAGACTACATATTGTGAACACTGATATCAGGTTGGGTATTTACTCTGCTATTATTCTGAGTTGGTGTAATTCAAGACATGAAAAAAATTTCTTCCCTACTTCAAGTGTGATTAATTTCTTAAGACAATTATAAAAGCTATTGTAATTAAATCAAATACCTATTTAAACTCTGAGTGATTGTTAAATATTAGCAATGTCCTTAGGGTAATACCATATTGAACATTGGGCATACCACACACATACACATACAGCTACAGTTGCTCCATTTTGTAATACACACACACATACACACACCCAGAGCTATACATGAGTGTATAACACTTTGGATATGGCAAAGACTCTACAAAGTCTTACTTTACAAAAGAAGAAATTGAGCCCTACTAAGTTTGTTTTCTTGTGCAAAGGCACATAGCTCTTAGTGGGAAAAGCAGAAATAGAACCAGATCTCTTGGATCCCAACCTCTGCCAATAAAACCATACCCTTGGAACTATTGGAATCCTTTACATTTAAGGAAAGGGAAATACAAAAAAAAAAAAAGCCTAATCCTATAAATCCAGTTAATGAAGCCACCCAATATGATGACCCTATCTGAAATACATCTATTTCTCATGTCATTTTTGGCCTGAACTTTGGGCTAAGTTTTTTTTGATCATTATGTTATCTCTCCACTTTGATTTGATGGCTTAGGCAGTTTAATACTATAAATTTAACATCTATTAAGTATGTTATTTTTAAAAAGATACCTTTATTTAAGAAATATGGAATTAATTTCACTCATAAAAACTTCTAAACTTGGATACTATCTTTATAATGAAAATTAAAATGTTATTTTAAATTACTGATCTTTTGAGTATAATATCCACTAAATTAGTGTTGGATGATGGAGAAATGTTTAATTCATTTCAAATAAATAAATTATCTTCTAAATTTGCTAATTTCATTAAGGATCGATCATTGAGGTTTCTTACCAAAAAATGAGAAAGATTTAAACTGAGGTTAGGCTTTTCTACACAATATTGCCTTAGATTTTTATTAGGAAAACATTTGAATCAGGAAAATAAAATGTGAAGGGTGCCTGGGTGACAGTTGGTTAAGCATTGCATACGACTCTTGATTTCAGCTCAGGTCATGATCCCAGGGTCCTGAGATCTAGTAGGGCTCTGGCTGAGCATGGTGCCTGCTTACAATTCTCTCTCTCTCTCTCTCTCTCTCTCCCTCTCTCTCCCTCCCTCTCCCCCCCCTCCCCAGCTCACATACTCTCTTACTTGAAAAGAAAAGAAAAGGTGATGCAGTTGGAATTTGTGAAATGTATCCATTTCTATGATTTTTTTTTGCATTACAAAATTACATTTTGAAAGGTCCTTTGAAATAATAAGTTTTCTCTAACTGCTAAATAGCTGTTTATATATATATCTGTTATGGCTTAATTCTGTCTTTCATGAGAAATTTGAAATAAATGTTTCCCATTTAATGTTTTTTCTAATGCTAAAATTGTGAGTCCACTTTATCAAGAAGTCAGGTTACAAGGAAACTTAGAGCAGGATTTTTTTTTTTTTTTGGATTTTTTTAACTTACTGCCAAAACATATTTGCAACAATTATAAAGCACTTTTAAAATTATGATGTACATCTCTTAAAATGTGTATTTCATTTATAAGCAATGACATATAGAAATATTTATAAACAAAAGTATTGATTTAACAAGACATACCTACATAGTTACATCTAAGAATCCTCTTTCAAAGGGAAATTAGAACATTTTAGTGCAGCGATGGTGTTTAAAATGGAAGAAAAAACCATGATGACTAAATTAGTTCATTACATATCAGCACATTAGCTCTGCTTTTGATTTGTAGAATGTTTCTTATTCATGCCAGCTTTCAGTGTACTGTTCTGGGACTCGTGGGTGTGATAGAACGGAACATATTTCTGTATCTGTGAATATAATCCCACACACCGTTTTACATGACAAAATCTGAATGTCCTAAAACTCGGTGTTAAAGATATGACAAGATGTCAACCTTTGCCAGTCCGGGATTTGAATTACCTCCATAATAATACCATTTTATCTTTCAAAGTATCTAATTTTATTTAAAGAGATATTATTTAGACAGGTAATATAAGGAGTAAGGATGTTTGTGTTTGCTTCCTCATTTGTTCTCTTGCTTTTTCTATCTTGACATAGCTAAGGTTTGCTTGCTGCACACAGACAATCAGCAAGCTGCTAAAACTCAAACACAGTCGACAGACACTAAAGTAGGATATGAACAAAATACAAGAGGTACAAAGGTGATGTATTTTTGTACTTTGGAATAGGAAGAAACTACTAGAACTGCAAGGCACATATATAAAATTCATAATGAAAGTAAGCTTTATTAATAGTTAACAAATATATGGATTAACAGGATCACATTCCATACTGAAATAGGGCAATACTGTTTAAGAAAATATATTGGAAAGACTAGGAAAACAATGGGTAATTGGCAATCATCTATCTTAAAGTCTAAAATGTGCTGGTGAATAAAAGTTAGGATATGGTTTGTGTAAACGGTGATCAATGTCTGCTTTTCTTAAATATTATTGTACATATGTCAAGCTCTTAGTTGCAGGTGCAGTCTTTGTACATCCCACCCAAAGATACTTTCTGTGCCAGACCAAGGGCACTTGTCTTTGTAGACACTTGTAGCAGTTGTAAGGTATATATTTTCTCTAATATTTATTAGTTAACCTAAATTCAGCTCTCAAGACATGGTCTAACAGTGGCTGCTAACAGAATAACATATCAATGTCTGCAATCAGTCTTGAGGATGTACTTGTCACTCTTTTTGGCTCTGCAGATGACCAGGACAGCCCCAAACCTCATGGATGAATGTCTTTGCATGTATAAAATTATGCATAATTTTACAAAGGCAATGTGTTCTTAATCTTATTCTCCTTTTTTCCTATAGAATTTCTTTTATTTTAAAAAAATTAACATTTATTTTTGAGAGAGACAGAGCACTGGTGGTTGTGGGGGAGCAGAGAGAGATGGGGATACAGAATATGAAGCAGGCTTCAGTTTCCGAGCAGTCAGCACAGAGCCCACCACAGGGCTCAAAATCATGAACCGCGAGATCATGACCTGAGCTGAAGTCAGATGCTTAATCGACTGAGCCACCCAGACTCTCCTTCCTATAGAATTTCCTGGTATGATCATGTGTGAAAAATAATAGGCATGCAGAAAACAGAAAGTTGAACCGGTTTGGGGGAATATGAATGAATACTTTCTTACATGTCACCTAATATATTTAATATTATTGCCTAACAATGGACAAAATAGTGTATGTGGGGTATAGAAGGTAGAATATTTTCTTGGGAGTCAAGAATTATAGTCTGATGCTTACATTATAAAAACTAATATGGTAGCTTCTGATATTTACACCAAAAAGGAAGGTAACAAAAACCTCTATGATGCCACTTGAAAGACTACTTGGAGGATTTTGCAGTCTCTTCTGGATCTGAGTTAAGTCAGAAATTTACCCTTACAATGAATAAAGATCACTGTAAAGTTCTTTTTAAAGTGCTTATTTGAATGGAAAATACATAGAATGTGAATGTAGTGTACTGAAAGGTTAGAGTTCCTTGATTAAACTTTTTAAAATGATTCTCCTTTTAAAAAATTGTGATTTGTGTGATCACTCAAAGATCACTGTAACTTGGTCTTTTCTGGATAATGCAATAAACATACATCATTCCTAGCATTAAGTAATAGTTTGAATGACTGTCTCCAAAACCAGCACATATATAGTGGTTTACTTGATATTTTTTATCCCTAGCAAACTAGCTCATAGCATAGTGAAAATGCATGGTGTATGAATGCTTCTAAGTGACTCTTGTAGTCATTAGTATTCCCTTTGATTTCTTCTTCTCTTTCCTATCCAAGAACACCATAGGATTATACTCCCCAGGTCATTTTGATGTGAGGCATGGTATATGACTTACTTTTGCCAATGCAATAGGAACAAAAAGTGAGAAGTGTCTCTTTTGAATAGAAATATCTATAACCTGTACATTCTTTGCTTTTTCCCTGATGAAGCATTTATAGAAATGTGTGTTATGATACACCCTCCATCAGCTTGATCCCTGAATGACAACATTATATAAAGTCATCTCTGCACACATGCATTTACCATGTAGTGTGAACAAGAAATAAAGTGTTAAGGTTTGGGGAGTGAGAGTATTGTTTGTTACTGAACATAACCTAGCCTTTTACTCATTCACTGAATGAAATTCTAGTGAAAGTGGAATCCTGATGTCCAGTATATGGTGTGACAATTAAAGAAATGTTATTTAAATATGTCTCTAATTTAGATTTTAATACAAAAATGTATTTTATTTAATGACTGATTAAAATTATAATAATTAAGAAAGCTATTTTTAAAAGATACAAAGATCAGGGGCACCTGGGTGGTGCAGTTAGTTAAGTGTCTGACTTTATCTCAGGTCATGATCTCATGGTTCATGGGTTCAAGTCCTGCATTGGGCTCTGTGCTGACAGCTCAGAGCCTGGAACCTGGTTCAGATTCTGTATCTCCCTCTCTCTCTCTCTGCTCCTTTCCCACTCACATTCTGTCTGTCTGTCTCTCTCTCAAAAGTAAATAAACATTTTTAAAAAAACATTTTTTAAAAAGTGGTGTCTAGGTGGCTCAGTTGGTTAAGCGTCCAACTTAAGCTAGGATCACGATCTCATGGTTCATGAGTTCATACAAAGATCAGTCTGCTTGAGAAAAATTTAATAGGTATAAGCACTTTCTCAATTTGTAATTTAGTGTACATTCATGTTTTAGATACCCTGGCAGTGTAATGTATTTTATATTGTTCCTGTAAAATGTAGTAACGGCTCCTCTGATTGGTAAACAAATGAAATATCTTCCTATCTGATACATATTTTCCCATTCTGTAGATGGGTGAGATAATATATGTAATAAAGAATCTAACATATCTACTAGAATCTGTAAAATTTTCTCAGTTTAATAAATTTTATTCACGGTTCTGTTTAATTCATTCATTCTAGATACCTATTGTCCTGTTACTCTGTGCCAGGGCCTATGTGAGTGAGGCAAGGCTGATTACAAATGTGACCCCTGTTTCCCTGGCACTAATGGGATAAGCAGACAATAAATAAATAATCATTCTAGAGGTATAATAACTTCATGTTACGATAAGAGCTAAGAAGAATGAGAATAAATGTAATGAGAGAGCAGGAAAAGTAGCATCTCTGAGGAATTAATAATTTAAATAAGACCTCTAAGATGATAGAACTTAGCCAAGCAAAGGGAAGAATCATGATAGTTTTAGGCCAGGAAAATCATATATACAAAGTCGGGAAAAGATGGTGCATGGGAGGGTAAAGTGATTGGAAAGAGGTTAGTGTGGCTACACGTTAGGGATCAGAGAAAGATTGGCACAATGTGACAAAAACATGAGGCAGGTCATCTCAGGATTTACTGATCAGGTTAAATATTTAAGATTTTATTCTTAAAATGTTATTCTACATTCTATGTGAAGTCATTAAGTATTTTTAAATGGAAGGATAGTAAAAACTGACATTTTAAATGATCCCTTGGGCTGCTATGTTCATAATGTTTAGAAGGCAAGAGTAGTAGTAGGGCTTCATAAATTAGATGTTTACAGTGGGTTGGGGAAGACATTGAGGTGTCTTGGGCTAGGATTTTGGTAGTGGGAATGGAAAAATGTGGATAGAGCTGAGATGTTCTTTGCACAACCTATTACATTCGTTGCTGAATTGGTATTGGGAGACGGCTAGTGAGTAAAAGTGTAGTATCAAGAATTATTGCAAGATTTCTTACAGGAACAGCTGGATACATGCAGGTACAATTTCTTGTCTGGGGAAAGCTGGAGAGGGAACTAATCTATTCATGCATAACTAGACTATTGACACTAATATAAGGAAACTGAATAACTGGTTGACATATTGAGGAAACATGAATCAGAGCATCAATTTATAAAACTAAATGTCCCTATATAATATTACTGGAAATGTAGTGAATACTTCTGTGGGGAAAACCATTAGAGCTTCTTTTTAAGGAAACATATTTTCAAATAAATGATTATTGAGTATGCATTAGAGTGACTCACCTTATATTGCTATCATAGTTTTCTTCTAATTATTCTTTGGCATGAAAAAAATTATGAATGCATATCCATTCCTTCTGAATACTAATTTTTCCATCTTTCTCTATCATGCTTAAAGTTGGAAAAGAACAATCTACTTCTGGTCCTTCTATATTTGGTTGCCTGAGATGTGCCGAAGGATGTTAACCATTGGTGGAGTTTGTTTAAGTAACTCATCTCAAGTACTTTGTAGCACCTTGTAGCGATGTAGCTACCCAGATATCCATACTGTGGACTTCTCTGGGCCAGATCACACACATTTGCAAGTTATCCTGTGTGTGTAGTCCCTTTCCTAGAATCTTTCACCATTTTAATTTCCTGACACTAAGGTTTGTCAGTTAAGACACACTGTAAATTGCTTCCCAGAGAGTATATATATAGGTAAAGTAGTAGTCATTCATTCATGTACATATCATGGATACATTTTTTAGGAATGTGTTCAGCTTCAGGTAACCAAAAATTAGTGGCTTAATTGAGGAAGATAGTGATTTTGCCCCTTCTTCCAGTTGGCATTTGCAGTGGTCACTAACAATCCCCAAACATCTCAGTGGCTTACAACCACAGAGATTTATTTCTTACTTACAGATCTCTGGGGTTGTCATAATTCTGCTTGACCCTGTTCACCAGTCTTCTAACTCCAGCATCCAGGCTGGAGGAGTAGCCCTTATCTGAGATGTGTTGTTCCCCTGGTAGAGGGCAGGAAGAAGAGGCCTTACTGACCCATTCAAGTTCAATGACAGTTTCCACTCACATGTAGCATATTTTGTGTCCATTCACATTCCTTGGCAAGTCACAAAACCAAGAATGGCATTGCAAGAGAATAGATAGATAAACATCTACATTGGCATTACAGTAGGCCATCGGGAACTCTTACTGTTTTCAAATCATCATCCACCTTTTGGGTACTGTTCTTAGCATTTCTACTCTGATTTTCCCTACCTTAACATAATTGCGTTCAAATGGAGTGGCACCAAAGATAATAACAGCAATGGTTATCAACTGCAGTTCTCTAATCTCTCTCTTCTTCTCCTTCTCTTTCTTCTTCTTTTCCTCCTTTTTCTTCTTTCTTCTTCTTCGTTCTTTCTTGTTCCTTCTTTGTTCTTCTTTCTTCTTTTAATTCTGGCCAGAAACACATATACTGTTTAATATAGTAATACTTCTGAATATATTTTGTTTTTTTCTTTTCTTTGATTGGATTGGAATGTCTTTTATAAATTTCTCAAATAAATTACTTTTGCTAAGCCCTGCTTTTTCCCTAGCACAGCTATTTTCCAAGTAGCATAGAGCACTTGGAAAAAATAACATTCAATATGAAATTTAGATTAATAGCAATTTGTTTTTAGCTTGGGAAAACATAGTTTATTTTGAAGCACTGAAGCTTAGTTATGAAATAAAATTTTATTTTCTTAATGAAAATCTTAAGGATCTGTGGACTGATTTAGTTTTTAAGAATGGATATGCTTTGGAGTTTTCAAGATGACTGTTAATTGATAAGGCTATAATCTGAAATTCCCTTTAATTTTCAAACCTTATATATTTTATTTTTGTTCATGTCTACTTTAGCTGTCACTTTGAAATGTAACCATTATTTCATGGACTATATTTTCACAAAGAAAATTTTACTTTTTGTTTTGTTGTATTAACAGGTAGAATCATTAAAATTGCAAATATTTCTAATTAAAATACTTCAAAAGTAAATAGATTAAATCATTCATGTTTAACCTCCTTTGGTGTTCTTTTGAAGCTACTTGGACTTGTACTTTGGATTCATCACTGCTAGATGAATGCTTTTCAAACATTTTTGTAATTGTGGAACCATTTTAGCAAGTGAAATAGCACAAACAACCCCAGTACATAAAAGAAAGACAATAAGACTGCTGTGTTGAAAACCAGTGTGCTTTATATCCAAGAACCATCATGCCAAAGTATAATTATTTTATAATTTCTCACTTCCTATTTTAAGAGAAAAAACTTTTTTTTACCCCAAATGAAATGATAAGAAAATGTAGGCATTATTTTCAAGTACAGGCTACCAGCAAATTTAGAGTTGAGCAAAGTCATTTGAATTGTTCAATGAGTATAGCTAGGATTGTGTTGTGTGAGCTCATGATTTTTCTTTCTTCAATTGACAGAGGGTGATATTATCTACACAGAAACTCTCGAGAGGGTTTCACTTTATCACAACAATTATCAGTGTGTATTTGAGGCTTCTACAAGACAAAGGTATTTGGGAATGCCATTTCTTCCTCTTAAAGCGTATCTTCTGTGCCTAGCTAAATAAGCAAAGTGATGGAGAAAATACAACTCTGGGATAGTCTGAGGCAGATGAAAAGACTCATTTTGCCAATACAGCTCATTAGGATGGTTTTGGTATTTCTACTTGGGAGGTCTTGGGGTCACTTCTGTCATCCTAAATATCCTATTGATGCAGGCTTCAATTTTTATAAAAGTAGACCCCTACCTGATCAGCAAAACAGAACTTCAGAGCCACAGGTAGACAGAATGATTATTTCCTCAGAATTTCATTTCTGTTTTCACATATGACAGAAATATCTGAGGGTATTTTGGGGTCTTCTATTTTAGAAGGCATGGGATTCTTATCACCTTTGTTGGCTAACTCATAATAATCTCTTATCTTCTGCCACCCTATACTTGAAATTTTTATTTTATTATATATCTGTCAAAATCTTATTTTGCTGGCATCTGCGTTTTGGTGACATGTATAGTTGAGTTGCAGGTAGAGCATATACAAGGGTTTAAAGATTCTTATGTTACTTTCATGCTAGGTGACCTTAGGAAAATCATTTTTAACTCTCCACTTCATAATTTACTAATCCTGGAAAAGAACATAATAATTCTTATTTCCCTAGTGTCTTAGTGATACTCGGGACATGTAAAGCAAAATCACTTTATCTTCTACACATTGAAAATAACTTATTGATTTCCATTGATTAATTTCTTTTGAGATAAAGACCAAAAAGTAATTTGTCTCTTGCTGAAAAGCTTGAGAGTTATAGGAAAGTTTTATTACAGAAGGAAAAGTTCATGTTGTAGAATATTTTAATTCTTTTTCCCCCAAAGATACATTTACCACTTGCATGCATCAGACTAAATGAAATATAAAGCTTTTGAAAAGATGATAGTTTATATCTTGTGCATAATTTATATATTTATAAATGAAGTCACTATTATAAAAATATTCCCATTCCATATAGAAGTATCTATGATATCAATACTCATTTGCATCGTAAAGACAAAAAGAGAAGCTTTGAAAGAGGCTGCAAGTTGTGGGCCATCACAGTAAACATTTCTTAGAAGTAAAATATGTGATAAAACACTTCCAGGCAGTTAAATGAGGGCCACTGACCTTGTCAGAATGACACAGCCAGCTGCTGGGGAATTTGGAAAGAACTATATGAACTATTACCAGGAAATATATCCCTCTAAAATTTTTAATTAGCAAACTGTTCCATTGTTTATCTCATATATTTTACAAGATAAGGCCTTTGATTCCTTTTACCACAAATATGGTAATATCAACTAGATAAATATCTTTGTGTACAAAAACTGATTCTTAAAATGGAAGGACTGTGGATTCTTACATGAATCTGTAGAGAATAGAGGATTATTGTCGACCTAAATCTACTATTGCTGTATAGTGGAGCTACTAAGAGCTGATCTACACTCAGCCAGGGTTACTGGCTCCAGTTATGTTAGATGGTAAACGAAAAAAACAATTCCAAAATAAATGTAAGTTTGTGTCAATTTAAAATATTAACCCACTCAGGAGGTTGGGTTTTTTTTGTTGCTTGTTTTTTGTTTTGTTCTTTTCATTTGGTCTATTTCCTTACGTGTAAGAATTTAATGTATTATTGTAATTGGTCTTTGTGACTTTAGTCTCCCTCATCCATCCATCAAATTAATCTTTGTGAATGCTTTCCTTGCAAAATTAATTTTCTTCTGAGAGATCTCCAGGAGTTTCCCACTGCTTATGAAAAGTCTTAATTTCTTAAGCTGAAGCTCACCAGACCTCAAATTCCACTTACAAGTTTCTCAAATTTATACTCTCCTTCTTCTTTATACAAACAGTCCACTCTGGGGGCGCCCAGGTGGCTTAGTCGGTTAAGCGTCCAACTTTCGCTTAGGTTATCATCTTGCAGTTCGTGGATTCAAGCCCCATGTCGGGCTCTGTGCTGACTGCCAGCTCAGAGCCTGGAGCCTGTTTCAGAGTCTGTGACTCCCTCTCTCTCTGACCCTCCCCTGCTCACGCTGTCTCTCTCTCTCCTAGAAATGAAAAACAAACAAACAAACAAACAAAAAACAGTCCACTCTGTTTAAACTGAGCTGGATTCTCCAAAAAGCTCTTGTCTCTGTTCTCTCAAGAAGACACGGTGAGAAGTGGGCAGGACAATGGCTCTGCCATTGCATGGGTCTCCATTTTACTCTACCAATAAGCTATGAGCTTTGTAAGTCCAAAGCTTTCTCCAATCCCCTCTGATTGTGTTTCCCCCCTTTCAGATGGGAACAACTGTGCAGTAATAATTACAAGCTCCCTCATAGGAATGTTTTAAAGTTATATAGGATAAAACAGACAGAGAAACAGACCAAGAGCCCAGCCCAGCTAGTTGAGGCTTAATAAATGCTAGATCTCACACCACTTGCTTTACTGAATTCACATATTCCCCACAGGTACCAGTGAATTGCTCATGGTCACAGTGAAATGCATGTCCTTGATTACGAAGACAAAATGAGAAGAGAGATTGTGTAGATTTTGTGGTCAGGAGCAAGGGTTCCAGCTTCAGCTGGTCTGGAACAGACTCTAGTGTTACTTCTCCCCATCTGTGGGGCTGTGGACAGATTAGTCTCTCATTTTTGATGTGTAAAATATGCAAGTATTCCTATTCTGATAGTGCATTGAGGGAGGATTAATGAGAGAATGCATGCCATTTACTTAAAATAATTCCAGTAAGTCTTGATAACTGTTGTGTACTTTTATTGTAATTGAAAAACAAGTCTTTTGTTTAGTAGATGCCAATGTAGAGTTTTAAAATCAAACCATTAATGTAGAAAAGGCATTTTTCCTATTATTATTGACATTTCAAATGTTACTTAGGGTTTTAATGCACATTACATAAATACTTGTTCTTTATTTCTCTAAAATACAGTTCTTTGTCCATTACTAAGCAACAAAATCTAAGGTCTTAAGAAATCCCATTCATTGTTAAACCTTGGATTTAATGTTTTCTGAATTCTGAGGAACAAAATGGAAAGCCAGTGATTCTACTAACTTCTAGCATATTCATGTCCTTCTCACAATTGTATCTAAATAATGCCATTTGTAGGAGGTATTGTTTTCTTGGCTTTAAACTATTTACTTGAAGAAATATATTGTACATGTTTGTATACCTAAATGTCTATTATTAGGAATATTTTTAAGCTTGCATATGTTAAAATATTGTACAATATCATAGAGTGCTTTACTGATGTATAGAAAATGTCTTCTTCCTTACATCACTTCTCTCCGATTATTGTTTCTATTGCTTCCTCAGTCACCCAAACTTGACATACCTTACTTTTACCTTCCCTTATCAACATAAGCTTTTTCTTTTAGTTGTATGGTTTCTAATTGTTAAACAGTTTTCAAATTCCATTTCCCTCATTGGTTCCACTACTGCTCTCTTAGTTCAAAGCCTCCTTAGGTCTCCTGTGCCCAACTGCAGTGGCCCCTGACTTCCTCTATACCGTTCTTCCTTCAACCTCTGTGGGACCGTCTGGCCTTGAGACTTTGTGAAAAACAGGTCTACTTAGGACAGTTTTGGTTAAAAAGCATCCCTGACTGTCCGTACTCAAACTCCTTGACGTGGATATACACATGGAAACTTCTGCTCTAATTCTCCTCCCATATGTCTTTAATATTCTGGGCATATTTTGCTACTAGAAGCTCCAAAAATGTACCCTGCTTTTGTGCCAAGCCGTGGCATCTACCAGAAATACTGGAAAACTTCTAATACTTATTTTTTGCATTCTAGTTCCAATGTTACTTTCTTCATGAAGGCCTTCTATAACCTTTATCCTTCTAGCACTCCAGAAACATTACTGGCTTTTCCTCTGTTTTGAAAGTCATTTGCATACATCTCTATCAAAAGACTAATTCTGTTGTATTTTAATTGTTTATGTGTCTTTTTCACGAGGAAGTGCATTATGATATCAGAACTAGCATTTTTTTTGTACACTCAGCTCTTAGCACACAGTACCTACACAATAAATATTTGAGGAATAAATGAATAGTAAAAGAATACATGAACGTGATAAGAAATTGACAACTAACTTGTATACACATTAATGATTATTTCAGGTATAATGTGATCAGGTCTACATTCCAGATTGTCTTTTTCTTCTTGTTATTAGACACTGATTAAAGAATATACTAAACATTTAGTTTCCTAAATTAAGTATATCAATATTAAGTAAAATGAAACCAATACAGAGTAGTAGAGAAAGCATGAGCTTTATCATTTGTAGAAACTGGATTTGGGTTCTATCTTTCCAAGTAATAATTAGAATATTTGGAACAGCCTGCATAATTTTTCCAAGGGTTTTTTTTTTCATCTGTGTAAAGAAACTAAAAATATTAGTATCTATATCACCATTTGGCCATAAGAATCAAATGGATAAATATATTGAAATATTTTATAAACTATTAAGAGACTAGATATTTTTAATTTAATATTTGGTAAGTTTAAATTTATAGTCACAATCACAACCACTGATGTGCCAAAATATAACTCTAAAAATCTACTTTTTTAAAAAATTTTTTTTTAATGCTTTATTTCTAGGAGAGAGAGAGAGAGAGACAGCACGAGCAGGGGAGGGTCAGAGAGAGAGGGAGTCACAGACTGAAACAGGCTCCAGGCTCCGAGCTGGCAGTCAGCACAGAGCCCGACGCGGGGCTCCAACCCACAAACCGCAAGATCATGACCCAAGCGAAAGTCGGACGCTTAACTGACTAAGCCACCCAGGCGCCCCTCTAAAAATCTACTTTTACCTTATGTCAAAGTATCTCCCAAGGTCTCATTTTGTTCTTTTTAAATGTATATTTCCTTGACACATTTATCAAGTCACTTTTTGTCAAAACTAGTATATTATGTTTTCCTTCTCCACGCTGCTGTGTGTGGATGTACACGTATGTGTGTGAGTGTGTATGTGTCACATACTCTGGGTGAGGGATACATTATCCTTTATGCCACTCTTCTCCTTTTCTCCCTGGCCTCTGCTGAGTTGAGGTATCCAACCACTGCGTTAACTACCGTAGCTACTGTTACTAACCCTTAACATTTCTGTATATTGTTACTTTCTGTATATTGTTACTTTTGATCAGGTATCTAGTATTTTATGTTCTCCTTATTTCAACTCTCCATCCCTGAAGATACACCCATCCTTTTAGCACTTTATGCTCACCTCAGAGACTTTTAGTTCAGAAACTTTGACAAAGAACTATGGGGTATGAAGAACTCTGTGAGGTGGCTCTTGGCTCCATGTTTAGAGAGATCACCTCAGTTTTTTTGCTCAGATACCAATTGTAGATTTGAGGTGGTTTTTAAAAGATTATTTATTTTGAGAGAGGGAGTGAAGGAGAGGAGGGAGAGAGAGAGGGAGAACAAGTGGGGAAGGGACAGAGAGAGAGGGAGTGAGAGAATCCCAAGCAGGCTTCACACTGTTGGCACAGAGCTAGACACAGGGATTAAACTCACAAACTATGAGATCATGACCTGAGACAAAATCTTAACTGTTTTAAGAGGCTTGTAGACTTCTAGGGTTATATTTTGGGGAAGATAAGCATAAGCCCTGAAGAGAGGCCACTAAAACCACTTGGATATTTCTGCCACATCCACCTGAGATTTTGATCCTTAGCTACCCATGGTATCCATATTCTAGTTTTGTTTACTTTGAATCTTTATTTTGTCTTCTGTGGTAAATGCTTGTTTCCTTTGGGATAGGAAGGCAGATATTAAGTCATCAAATACTTGTTGGCATTCTGTGGCTGACAGTCAGTCTTTGCCATTTCTCCTAGCTTATTCTTGATACTTAATGTCCAGCTTTTGAAATTTCAAGAAAAACCTTTATCTCAACAAGTATTTGGCTTTCTGACTATTGTGCCAGATAAGGGCTTTGAACACCTTATTTTGAATATTAAGGCTGAGCAATAACTTCTTTGTTTTCAGCCATATTCATCCTCTTCCCCCTGAAATGAAGGCCAGTGGCTCCACAGTTGCAAGGTACATAGGAGGTTGTAGAAAGGAAATGTAGGAAAGAATATTATCCACGAAACATCTCCAAATATTATACAGTCATAATATTATTAGTCTGTGAAATTTAGATTCTACTGATTCTTTAAAACAAACGACAAATTCTATCCTAAAATTTCCCCCTAAAAGTAAAGTAACTAATTTGTTTATTCTGTCCTGTATCCCCTAACTAGATCAGAAATTGAAAACAAAAGCTATATGTAAGCTTCTTTATCTACAAGCTGTAATAATAATGTCTATCTTGTCAAGTTACTGTGAGCGTTAAATATGATAATATCTGTAGAGCACCCAGTTAATTCCTAGCATGTGGTAGGTGCTCAGTGAAGTTAGTGCTGTACTCTTTCTTTCATCTGGTATTCTTCTGTAGCTCTTATCAGAGCTGATCAGTGGTCAGAATTAGCAAAGCCTAATAGCATTAGCAACAATGCAGCAGCTAACAGCTATCGCTTTATCAGCTACCTGTGATGGACTTTTGCAACTTTTACAGAGGCTTACGAAAATATGATATTTTGCTCAAAAGAAACCTAGTTTACCCCCAAAATTGTTGACAACAATGGGCTTTGGAAAGCTTTTTCTAGAAGTCACTACCATGATAAGTGATACACTAGTATAAAATTGACTGGAATGTCATGTGAAGATATGTCTGTGGAGCATTTAGGAAGTCACAGGTTTTTAACTTGATGGTGTATCCAGTTAATCCTGGGAATGCCAACTATGGCCTATTGCATCTGCCCACAGATATGCTGTTCAGCTCTTGGCATGTGCAGTTCTAGGCAGCTCATTAGTCCAGGCTTAATATCAAATATGAGCTAATATCAAAAATACATAAAAGATATTATCTTTGTAGAAATTTAATCTCTGATTAAATGCAGAGATGCAGAAATTGAAAGAAAATAAATATGAAAATACTTTAAAATATAAGATGCAGTAAAATATCATAGATAATCATTATGTGAAGAAATAGTGCTTAGAAACTGTGGTGTTTTGCTTACAAGTAGAAAATCCTATCCATGCGTAAACTGAAGTTTAATTTTCATTAGATGAGGATGATAGTCATTAATTAAAATGGGAAATTATAAGAAATCCTTTGAAAACAACAGGATAGAATCTTTGATCTCTGATTGTGGATAGTATACCAGAGACTTCACTCAGCTGTTACAGGACTTCCTTTGCGTTATTCCTTGCAAGTTTCCAAAGATTTTCTCAAAATAAATAGGAAGAACCAAAAACAGTGGTACTCAATGACAAAAAAAGATAGGGTGTTCAATTAACATGAAAGACCACTTTACATATATTTTAGTTCTATTTGTTCACACCAGTATCTATGTTAGCAGCATTGTATGTTGCTGGCACATAAAAAGGATGGGGGTAAGAGATGTTTGGCAGAACAGTTGTTTTCTCATAGATGTCAAGAGGAAAAATCTCTCTACCTGGCAAACATAAATCATACATGCTTTGAAGTAAAGCCATATGATCCTCAGATAATCTCCCTATAGAAAAGTATAATAAAAACAATAGCCTCCATGATGGATTTACTCTATGGACATTTATAAATCTATCTTTAGTATTTTGACAACTCCCTCTGATTTTGCAGTTTTTCATAACTGGGTATCACAAAGATAAATATTCTTTATTTTTCTATATTAACTGGAAATTCACCAGAAATCTAATCTGTGATTCAGGATGGATGATCAAGTAGTACCTAACTATCCATTTCTTCATCCAAGTAGGACAAACGAAAATTAGACATTTTTGTTTTTTTAAAGCACTGTTTTAAAAAATGGACATTTTTAAATTTTTACTAATAAGACATTAGCGTATTTATCCAGTCTATCTGTACGATAACTCTTTAAGGTTTATCTACCATTTTACATCAGTAATACACAGGCTTTCTTCATATCTTTGTGTTGTCAGTCCTTTTATTTCCTCCTTTATCTTATCTGTCTCTTGTCCTGTAAACACTTATTTAAAAATATATTAATCTAACCATGTTCCCTGTATACAAGGAACTATTTCAAGTGCTGGGGATGGCCTCAATTTCTACTCTTAAACACCTTATTGTCCAGAGGAGTAAAGGCAATTATGTTACTTTTTTCCATGTGCTACAATAGGGTGGGAGGTTATCTTGCCTCCTATGCTCTTCCTTCTCTCTCCCCCCTCTCTTCTCCCTCCTTGCACACACACAAACACACACACACACCCCAGCCCACCACACACAAACCAACCCACATACCATTTCTCTTCAGTCTTTAAAAAGGAGCAGATGTTCCAATTTAATGAAAGTTTTAAGTGAAATTAAATCATTACATAAAATCTACCGATTCAAGTGAACATAAAAACATCACTTGAAAAGGATCAAGAATAACAAATCTAGAGGAATTAGATTTTATTCCTAACAAAGGAATAAAAAGGGGAAAAAAAGACAGAACAAGCAATATTGTTGTCTCAGAAAAGCTGACTTTTTGGCAACACTTGATCGTTTTCATAACTTTTGAATCTTAAGTCATCCCATTGTAAGTACTGAATGCTAGCCAAACAGCACTGTCAATTTTCTATCTAAAGGACGAATACTGCCTGATTTGATTTCAGGACTGAATTTATGACAGTGAGTATTTAGGGGGTCCTGTAGAAGTTTAAGAACTTATATTGGAAGTAGAAATGCCATGCATCCTACTTTTAGATTTAAAAATAATAGCTAATATTTCCATTTATCAGGCATACTTTCGTAATTACCAACATGTACTTAAGTTTGACAACATCTTTAGGAGAAAGGGAATTTTATCTTAGTTTTACAAATGAGGAAAGTGTGGATGTGTGATTGTAAAGGAGGAGGGATTTTTTTTTAGGGTGTTATGAGGCAAAGCTAAAATCCAAACCTAAAAATCCAGACCTAGGAATCCTGACATTTAAATACTACTGTTTAATGCCCCATAAAAGTTTCAGGGTTTTTTAAACATACATATTTTACATAATATTTCTAATTGACATCTTGTTTTATTCTGTGTAGTTTTTTTTTTAAATCAGCTTTTTCAGAGAGTGAAGTTTATTTAGATTTCTGGTATGTAGCATGTAGGAAAGGCTGAGTAAATGAAGCATAGAAAATGAGAATCCTATAATTTGAATCATTTAGAAATTTAATTATTCTCAGAATTTTGGTTAATTGAGAATGAATCATATTCTGTTTTAAGCAAATTAGTGAAAAATAATGTAAGCTCATGAAAAATCCACAGTAGAATGCAAGTAGTTTTAATAATAATAAAATATTTGGACATTTAGCACACGTTTTATATTGTTCTGGTTTTAGAACCAATCCATAGGTAGTTAAATGAATTTTTCATATTTATTCTTAAGGAAATAGTAGATATTGAATAGCTATTCTTTGATTTTTTTTAAGTGTGATGACAATTAGATATCATCAAGAGACTTGGTATATAAAGTACATTTTCCTAATTATTTTTCTAATATCCACTTACTTTTAAATGTCCTTTCTTAGTAAAACCAAATTGCAACCTAAGGAAATTTTTAAAACTTAACAAAACACACCTGTTCTCATTTCTCCTGTCTCCTTTTTCTATTTACCTTTTAGGCATGCACATTTTATGTAGACTGCTCATGGCGTTCATCTCTTCTTATTTAGACACAATTTGGTAAACCTGGTGTTCAGAGCACAGGCTTTGTAGTCAGATGAATCTGACCTGACCTTAAATCCTTGTTCTGCTGTTTTTCATCTGCGGAAGCAAAGATTGTGAGTTTCTTACAGGCTTGAATACACACAACTGGCCCTATCCCTTACTGCAAGCTCTCCACAGACATCTCCAGTCCCTTTGCCACTCATTAGCTGGGTGACCTTGGGAAAAATTCTTAATTTCTCTGAAGCCACATTTTTTAATTTGCAAAATGAGAACAACATTTTACAATGTTATTGCAAAGGCCTGGGTGGCTCAGTTGATTCTTGGTTTCTGCTCAGGTCATGAGCTCATGATTCATGAGTTCAAGCCTCCCTCAGGCTCTATGCTGACAGTGCAGAACCTGCTTGGGGTTCTTTCTCCCTCTCTGTCTGCCCCTCCTGTACTCATACTTGCTTTCTCTCTCTCTTTCTCTCAAAATAAATAAACTTTAAAAAGTACTTACTGTTGAAAATTATGATAGTTAAATGAAATAATCTAGAAGGTATACTATACTATATGCAAAGTAAAATAACTCAGAAAGTGGTAGGAGTTATTGCAATCTATAATTCTTATTGTCTGTACAACATTCTATGAAGTTGATATACAACAAGACTAGTCTCCTGAAGGTCATTCAGGCTATGCAGACATTTTCCCTAATATCAATTATGTTCAAAGTACATCTTTGTGGGCACAGTTTTGTTTTAATCCCTTTATTGACTAAACTCATTGAAATAGTTTACTGGAAGTGAAATTCTTGTATGATTGATTATGAATGGTTTTATGATTCTTTATGCATACCATCAAATTGTTTTCCAAACGGATTATACTAATGTTGGGTGCTTACTGTGACCAGTTTTATTTGGCAAGCATTCCAGAATACAAACACTAACAATAAATGCAATTGTATGCTGTTCTTCAAAGGAACCCTTAGGAAGGTTCTATTCTGATGCTAACAATTCTGTTATGGCTCCTAATGGTCCTGAAATGCCTTTGGAATTACCCTATTACTTGCTTCTTAGGACTTGATATTGAATTCTCCCTCTCCTTAGCATCCTGTATCTTATTCATAGCTAAATCCTGTCCATACTCTCCATACAGATTTTCATGCTCAGCTGTGTTTTTCTCCGCTTGTGCCCTAGTCTAGATCCTCATAATCTCTGCCCTAACATGTTCTGATAGTATTTTACCTGGTCTCTCTGCCACCTGTATTTCACCTACTAAGTATAGTCTCTGGTGCCAACAGGATCTGGTCAAATCCTGCATTTATTTTTCATTCATTACGTTGCTTCTCTCCTCAGTGACTTTGCTACCAGTTTGCCTGGATAACTCCTACTCAACCTGGAGGAGGTGTTACTTAAACTATCTTAAAAGATGAGAAGGAGTCTTACATCATTCCTTTTTAATATCAACATACATAGAAGATGATGTCACTGAACCTAAAGAGAATTTTGTAAAACTGATCAGTGTTAATTTTTGTGAATATTTATCATATATGAGGCACTATTTTAAACATTCCTCATGGATTTATTCATTTAAGCCTCACAACTGCTTCATGAGATAGGTACTATCATTGTGTCCATTTTTCAAATGAAGACAGTAAGGTATAAGAAGTTTAAGTAACTTGCCCAAGGCCTGTAGTTTCAAACCCAGGAAGTCTGGGTTTTAACCATTACAGGGTAAGAGACTGCCTGGCAACTGATACCTTTTTCAATAGTAATTATTGCAGCTGCTAACTTTACAGCATTATTTTCCTTATCTTGGTTTCCTTGCTCTAATGATGCAGTAGACACCACACATTACCACACCTGGTAAATTTCAACCTAGTCTGGCTTAACTGCTTGTCAGATGTGGTGAAAACGTATATCCCATTATTCATTCCGACAACAATTAACTCTACCAGATGGGACTTCAATAATATATGATGGCATATTATGAAATCTGTATAGATATCCCATCATTTGCTTCTTTTGAACATATTTAACTACAATATACTATTTTTTAAAAAATTTTTTAGTGTTTCATTTATTTCTGAGAGAGAGGGAGCATGAGCAGGGGAGGGTCAGAGAGAGAGGGAGATACAGAATCTGAAGCAGGCTCCAGGCTCTGAGCCAGGTGTCAGCACAGAGCTCGAAGTCAGGCTCGAACCCACGAACCGTGAGATCATGACCTTAGCTGAAGTCGGATGCTTAACCGACTGAACCACCCAGGCGCCCTTAGATATACTATTTGAGTTTTTAGTAAATTTTCTTTAACTTGATTAGCTTTTATAATAAAGCACATATTTTATTCTAAAATATAATAATATATTCAGTAAGTGATTGCCTACTCTTAGGCTGTTAAATGGTCTCATAGAGAGTAGGTTGTGTGATTTGACATGAGGCTTTAATTACCTTTTACTTGACTCTTCTAAATAAGAAGAATGTATCCTCAATCACATACACATGGACAGTTGTACCTGTGGGTCTACATCTGTAGGGAAAGGAATGGCCAGATACTTTAAAACAAAGGCTTTTTCTGTTTTCTGTTCTGAGTCCAGTGTTTCTTCATAATAAGATCACTTAGTTTGTCCCACCCATTCTTCTAACTACTTAACTAGAATTGCTTCCTTTGCTCTTCATAGCAAAGCTAGTGTCTGTATCATTTTTAGATATAAAGTTAAACACCTAGAGAGGTTAAGTAACTTGCTCAAGACCAAACAGCACTTAACTGGAGAAACCAGAACAAAACCTCTGACCATTTGATTCTAGAGCCCTTATTGTTAGTCGTTGCACAATAGCTGTCTGGTAGAATGTCTCTGCCTAGATTTCTGCATAGAAATCTAACCCTACTAATATTTCACAGAGCTTAACCAAGGCACAAGCAAACTGGAACATAATGGATGCTTTGGATTATACAGATAAATCAGTGGATAGAAAAAGTAATATCTATTGAAGTGTCTCAGAAAGATAACCTGATTTATAACTAAATAGTGCTTATAAATACATTTTCAGCTTTACTTGGAATAAAAAATAAACTTTCTTCTTTCATCTCAACTGAACAAATCAGTCATTTGGATCTATGGGAAATTTGTTACTAGGTGTAGCTAAAACCTGGAACACATTCTCATTTGTAGTTAAAGCTTAGTTTTAAGTATCTCCTCATGTCTATTCTGAGCACAGAAATGGAGTTCACCCACAAATGTACCTTTGGGCTCAGTTATGAAGTATGTGGTATTAACATAATAGCTTTTCCTTCTCTTCTTTTGCTGGTACAGGAGCTGCATGTAATTTACACTGAGCTAGCTTGGGAACAGGCTGGTACTGTCACTTGGTGTATTGGTGAAGCAGGCAGATTATCTTCAAAAATTAATTCAGATTTTTACTCTCTAACTTAAAAAACTGAGAAATAAAAGCCAATAAATACTACTGTTATTTTTTATCAGTATTATTATAACAAGGTGTTTTTTTCTGATTCAATATTACTGATAATACCTGATACTTGGTCAATATTTCCCAGTTTGCCTACATAAATATTATCTTACTTAACCCTCACAGATCTCTGTGTAGTTGGTACCATCAGAGATTCCTAGCTGAGTAGGAATGGGGTTAACAAAATCTGGGACTTTAGTCTGTAAACCAGAGTTCTTTCTAATGTATGTGTGTTAATTTGTTATTTCATTCATGCAACAAATATGAATTGAGTAATTACTATGTGCCAGGACTATTCTAAGAGCTCAGGGTAAAGGACTGAACAAAATAGTCAAAAATTCCTGTCCTTATGGTTTATATTTTAGTTGGGGTGTGTGGCATAAGACGTATTACTGTGATGAGTCTAAAAAATATGTAAGTACTTTATAGAGTGTATTTAAATAACAAGTATTTTAATATCAGTAACTGGTGACCTAGTTGATTAATTAATTCATATCCAGATATGCTTTCTTAAGCAGAACATGTTGAGTATTTAATTCTGATTTTGATATACAGCCTTGAAGCTTAATACATAATTGCTGTATGAATACATTAAAGAATGAATGAGGTAGAGACATGAAGATCATTAGATTTAGGGAATGGATCTGTAATTTCTGTATTGATTGTAGCTTAACCAATACTTTCATTTATTTATCTGACAAATAATTATTGAGTTTTACTGTAGGCCCTAAAGATAAATATCAATCATGAAGTACATGGCCTCTACTGTCAGAATGTTAACAGTTTTGTGGAAAAGACAAATAAAACCAAGGCAAGCATTTTAATTCTATCATGGGGAAATTACATGGTGGCATCAGACAGGAACTTACTCGTGTAACCAAGACTCAAATAGAGGGTAGATCTGAGTGGAAGTGACATTTAGATTTTGGGAAGAGAAGGAGAAACAGTCATAGATTAAGCGGGGGGGGGGGCAGGGATCATCTTCTGCAAAGTCCAGAGACCACAAAATTTGTATTCAATTTTCTAAACTATTAGGATCCATTATCATTTAAATGGTTTGGGTTCTTCGAGCCTTTAGAAGGTAGGAAAATTTACTGTCTTTCTTACCTTTTCTAGCCTCTCTGTACCCTTCTACCACATAGTATAAATATAAATTTCCATTAAATGAGACTGGTATAATTTAAGTAATAAATCTTCCAGATTTAATTTATATCCCAGCATCAAACACAGTGTGTCTTGCACCTAGGAAAATACCAGATCCATAATAAATGTTTAATGAATTGCTATAGATTGATAAGTGGTTTCTGACTTGAAACCCAAAGTGAGTGCAGAATAGATACTAAGAAGAAATGTGTGAGAAGCAATCTGCTAGACTGATTTAACTATTTCAGAATCAAGTCTCTGTTCTCTTATATGTGCCTTTCTATGTCAAGAAATGTTTAAGGCAGACTCAGTATACATACTCTTAGATTCTCCAGGGAGAGACAACCAACAGGAAGTAGGTAGATGATAGATAGATAGATAGACAGATAGATAGATAGATAGATAGATAGATAGATAGATAGATAGATGATAGATAGATAATTGACATGTATATAAGTATATATACAGTGTTGTGTGTGTTGTGTGTGTGTGTAGAGAAAGAGACAGAGACAGAGAGGATTGATTTAAGGAATTCACTAATATTAATACTGTGGAGGTTTGGGGAGTCCAGAATCCTACGGAGTAAGCTAGCAGGCTGGAGACTCAGAGAAGAGTTTCAAGAGAAGTGTGTAGAGACAGTTAGCCATGTTGTAAGTACAAAGGCAGTTTCTGACAGAATTCCTTCTTGCTTGGAGAGGAGGTCACCTTTTTTCTATTAAGATCTTCAACTGATTAGATGAGGTCCACCCACATTATGGAGGGTAATATATTTATGCAATATTTTAATTTAAATATTAATTAACCTCATCCAAAAAATACCTTCCAAGAAACATCCAGAATACCTGGGCACTGTAGCCCAGCCAAGTTTACATACAAAATTAACTGTCACAAATACCAAGGTGTTTTCAGCCAAAATGTACAAAAGGATATAAGGATGCAATTGGTTAGGGGCGCCTGGGTGGCTTAGTCGGTTAAGCATTCGACTTTCGCTTAGGTCATGATCTCGCGGTTCGTGGGTTCGAGCCCCGTGTCGGGCTCTGTGCTGACTCCCAGCTCAGAGCCTGGAGCCTGTTTCAGAGTCTGTGACTCTCTCTCTGACCCTCCCCTGCTCACGCTGTCTCTCTCTCTCTCTCTCTCTCTCTCCTAGAAATAAATAAAACATTAAAAAACATTAAAAAAAAAAAAAAAGGATGCAATTGGTTAAGTGAAGGATGCTATTATCAAAGCGTCAATGACCCAATATTCTTTTATAAATTTTGCATTCTTTAGTATTTCTACTGGACATTATTAACTTTGGTCCCATTGAGGAGTGCTTGTGCATGCTCTGTCTCATACTCACGTGTTTTAAACAACTTCACAGTCACCATGCATTTCATATACTTTGTTCAAACACTTTTTTAAATCTGACCTAGCATGGCAAATAAAACATAATAATTACCACAAATGTGCCTCAAGCTCTAAGAAGAGTCTCTGTAGAGAAAGTAGGAAAACAAGACAAACATCATGTATTGCTCTTTTCAGGTGTGAGGTAGAAATGAGCTCAGTTTTACAAGTGAGGAATCAAAGGACCAGCGAGGGTAAATCATAGGCCTAGGATCATACAAACAGAATGGAATGCACATGTGGTTCACACCATTTCTTTTGGGTGTACATGTCCTTTTAATTTTGCTACATTTACCAAGAATTCTGCACATACCTGGAGAAGTAGACTGGCAGCTTTCTGGATCATTTATCTTGTTACCGTGTTTCTAATCTTTGAGCACATGCACAGGCTAAACTTTCATGGGGCACTTTACTGCATTGCTTTGGACCTTCTATTTTCATGAAATAATTTATATAAATTATAGCAGGAAACTAGGCAGAATATAGAATGAACTCCAGTCTGTGTCCTTAGCTGCACTGTAAGTTATTTGTTTTTTTTTTTTAATGAAGTACAATAAAACTACAATAAGACTTTGATTATATAAGCCTTAGAAAATATTTCACTCATCAGGAAGTCCCATCTGATAAATTGAAGCAACATACTACAAATGAAAAGGCATGGTAGTTGGAGCTTGGGGTCTTTTAAAGTCTTGGTTCTTTGATTTACTTCGTTGTGGTAATGGCAGCAGACATGACTACTTATATATGTGATATCCAGTGCCTTTTTCTACCTTGCTGGCAGAACCCTGATTTTATTTGGGTATTTTTTTTTCAGGTATCTACCCCCCCCCCACAAGTCTCAAGAGAGATGTATCTCTTTCCAGCTCTAGGGTAAACCATAATTAGTCTAGCCCAGTTATGACCATTTCAATATCTTCATCAATGATTGGTTTAGACCTAGTTCTGGCCAATAAGTCATGAAAGGAGGTCCGCAAACAAACAAACAAGCAAAAAACAAAACAAATAAACCACAACTCCTCACTTTTAAGAAGATACACAGAAAAATAAAATAAACTACCCTCTTTATTCAATGCATATTTTCTTGTTTGGATATTATATCTGAAATTGATGCACCCATATTTGACCACAAAACTAACCAGTCTTAGAATTAATATAATTTAAGAATTGACAGAATAAGGAGATAGAAGCTTCCCAGTTCTTTGGTGACACCTCTAAGACACTGCTCAGACTAAGTCTAGAGCCACTGTACCTCTAGATTTACCTCATATGTCAAGTTAAAACAGTATTGTTTATTGTTTTAGCCAAAGAAGCCAAATTTTCTATCACTTTCAGTCAAATCCATTCTAAACGATACAATTGACTTGAATGAAGAAGATATAGCACCTTGTTTGGAGTGAATCTATGTGTCTTACATCTTTTTTCTTTACTTTTTCTTTTTGCTGTTGTTTTTTTTAATATATTATTATTTTTAATTTTTTTTCTTACAAATAGTTTATTGTCAAGTTGGTTTCCATATAACACCCAGTGCTCATCCCCACAAGTGCCCTCCTTTGTGCCCATCTCCCTCTCCCCCCCACATCCATCAGTCCTCAGTTTGTTTCTCAACATTCAAGAGTCTCTCATGGTTTGCCTCTCTCCCTTTCCCCCACCATTTCCCCTCTTCTTCTCCCCCATGGTCCTCAGTTAAGTTCCTCCTAATCCTCCTATACGTGCACACATATGATATTTGTCCTTCTCTGCCTGACTTATTTCGCTCAGCATAACACCCTCAAGGTCCATCCATGTTGCTACACATGGCCAGATTTCATTGTTTCTCATTGCCATGTAGTATTCCATGGTATAGATAAACCACATCTTCTTGATCCATTCGTCCGTTGATGGACACTTAGGCTCTTTCCATGTTTTAGCTATTGTGGAGAGTGCTGCTCTGAACATTGGGGTACATGTGCTCCTATGCATCAGCACTCCTGTATCCCTTGGGTAAATTCCTAGCAGTGCTATTGCTGGGTCATAGGGGAGTTCTATTGTTAGTTTCCTGAGGAACCTCCACACTGTTTTCCAGAGGGGCTGCACCAGTTTGCATTTCTACCAACAGTGTAGGAGGGTGCCCTCTTTTTGCTGTTGTTGATCAAGACATACAGAAAAATTAAAATGTAGCAAAAATTAATAAAATAAAGTTAATTAAATACTACTACAAGTTGAAAAAGTAATTTCCCCCAGATTATAGCACCAAAGCTCATATGGGCAAGACATTTAACCTCTCTGGGGTTCAATTTCTGTAACTGTAAAGGAAATGGTAATAAATCTACTACATAAGGATTTAATGTAATAATAAATAGTAACCACTTTAATATAGTGCTGACATTTTACTCTCTATGCTTATTTTATGCATTCTAAGCTCTAAATAAGGGCAAATTCTCAATAAATGGTTTTTGGCTACCTATAATGTTAATTTCTACTGTATTTTTTGTTTCAAATTTTTTCTTATGAAGCTTCATTACCTACTTTCACTTCCTGCAGAAAACAAATAAAATAACTATATATAGACTTTAGTATATGTCTCATTGTATCTTTATATAATCCTTAGAAGCTCAAAAAGATTACAGATTTGTTTCAAATTACAAAATTGTGAAAAAGTGGCAGAACTGAAGACTTCTAACCCTGTTGCTTATGTTCTCTTTGATACAATATAGCAGACTTCCCAGAAGTAACAGAATCGAGGAAGGGTGGCTAAGGATGTGACAAAATGAAAACTAGAGATATGGTCATGGAGGTAGAGAGAGCTGATTACCACGTGATTGCAAAAACTGAATTTAGAATTACAGGAAAAACACACACACACTTAGGGAACTGTATTAGAGAAAAGCCACTTATATGGCGTTTAGAAAAAAATATTTAGTCTATTCTGTTAACTAAAAGAGCTTAATGTACAATATGATATTTTCTAAGTGCTACTCAGTATTTTCTAATGAAATCAACTATTAACAACTCACTATGACCATTGAGATGATGCCACATAGATACAGTATAACTGAATTATGTATGTGGTCAATTGAAACGGGATTAGCAAGTAACAGAAAACTAAGCCCATGAATTTTATATTTGTCGTTAGAAATAAATTGATATTGTAGTATAGAGGACAATACCTTGAGCTAAATATAACTCTCAGTTTATTTCATTTAGTAACTTTTGTGAGCATGAACCAATGTGTATCTTAGTTTCCCACTTAATAAGGTGAGGTCGTTGGAATGGGGGACTTGTTAGACCTGGTTCTTCCATCAATATAATCTTTTTTTTTTTTTACTCTCTTAAAAGTAAGTATAACTATTTAGATTTATAGAAAAATTGCAAAGGTATGATAGAGGATTCTCATATACTGCCATGCCCACTTTCCCTTTTAGTATGTTACATTCATATGGTACATTTGTCACCATTAATTAGTCGATATTGATACATTATTTTTAATTAAATATCATACTTTATTCCTATTTCCATAATTTTTACCTAATGTCCTTTTCTGTTCCAGAATATCATCCTGGATACCACATTGTATTTAATCATCTTATCTCCCTAGGTTCCTTTTGGCCGTGACATTTTTTCACATTTTCCTTATTTTGGTGATCTGGACAGTTCTGAGATATGCTGAGGTATTTTCTAGAAGTCCTTCCATTGAGATTTGTGTTATGTTTTTCTTATGATTAGGGCTATAGGATTTGGAGGAGGAAGAACACAGAGAAAAAGTACCAGTATGGACTCATGGATGTTTGTTTTATACTTTGAGTTATAGTCCAATGCAACTTTATTTTATTGTTCAAATTGTTTCAGCTTTAACCATGAGGTACTCTTTTATTGGACTCCTATGTTCCTTTGACATACATTTTTTTAATTAACAGAAAATTTTTAATGTTTATTTATTTTTGAGAGAGACAGAGGGCAAGTGGAGGAGAGACAGAGAGAGAGAGACAGAGACACAGAGTCTGAAGCAGGCTCAAGTCTCTGAGCTGGCAGCACAGAGCCTGATGCAGGGCTAGAACCCATGAGCCGTGGCATGAAGACCTGAGCTAAAGTCGGACACTGACCCCAACTGAGCCACCCAGGCACCACAGCCTTTGACATACTTTTTATCATTTCTTTACTTTGTGTCCCTACAAGATGCTTCAAGGGTCATCTTGTATATTTTCTGTCCCAATCCTAGAAACATTTCCCAAGGAGCTCTGGTACATTTTATAAAAATGTATTAGAAAGCAAAACCAGAACACTAGCTGTGGTATTTGCTACTGAGATGTTAATGCTCCTAGGCCCTCTCAGCAAGGAAATATATGTGTGCTACTAATATGTGTATATGTACGTATCCAGAAATATTTCTGTGTAACCATGTACCCATGTTAATTTAAACATAAATACTGTCTCCCATTCAAGCCCATGACCACGTGAATCATTCTATCCTCCTCTTCTTGTTTCTTTGAGATCTCCTATCGCAATAGTAGGAAACCTGATTTCTACCATTCACTATCCATTGTTCAACACCACTATATATATACATATATATATATGCCAATGTAGTCATTTTTAACATACAAAATATGCAACATGTAATCTTCAAGTTGTTCATGATTAATATTTGACAACAAGTATCAGTATATACTGATAAACTTTTCCCAGATCCACATGAGAAAATAAAGATACTGGGGGAGGAGCACATGGTGGTTCATTCAGTTGAGTATCTGACTTTTCGTTTCTGCTCAGGTCATGATCCCAGGGTTGTGGGATGGAGCCCTGCGTCTGGCTCTGCACTGAGTGTGGGGCTTGCTTAAGATTCTCTCTCTCTTCTTCTGCCCCTCTTCCCCATTCATGCTCTCTCTCTCTCTGTCTAGGAAATTAATTAATTATTTAATAATTAAATACTAAGATATGGTACCACCTTCTTTTATATTGTCTGCCTTTTCATTTAACAAGAATGACATGAGTATACATGTCTTAAGGGTCAAATGATTTTCATGTTAAAATTAGCCTAAAGTACTACCTTTGCACCTTTAGAAGAAGCCACCAGTTTTAACAGCTGGATTTAGTTTTATAAAGCTACATTGATTGGTTCACACATATACATTTTTTCTTTGCAGTTTTATGATAAACATTACTTAAATAAGAAAATGGAAGTATGCAACACCAATAACATATAAAATATGCTCATATACATTTCAGTTTATTTCAAAGAGAATCTCACAGAGTTATGTAGGCAAGTTTTGTCAGTTTTACTTTACAAATAAAGAAATTGGGGTGTAGTTAATTCCATGTTCATATGACCTTAAAATGCCAAAGCAAGAGCCAAAACCCAGATCATCTGTTTCCCTGTTTAATTATACTTTTGGCAGCATTTTTCTGTCATAAACATATGGATTCATTTTAATATGCATACATTCATTTTTTTTTTTTACATTTTTATAATTAATTGATGGTGTGGATTGCATAAGCAGGGGCACCTGGCTGTCTCAGTCTTTAGATCATGCAACTCTTGATCTGGAAGTTATGTATTTGAGCCCCACGTTGGGTGTAAAGATTACTTAAAGAAATTAAATCTTTAAAAAGAAGTCCTAGTTAGAGGTGCCTAGGTGGCTCAGCTGTTAAAACATCTTACTCTTGGTTTTGACTCAGGTCATGATTTCACAGTTTCATGAATATGAGCCTCATGCCAGGCTCTGCATTGCCAGCCTGGAGCCTACCTGGGATTTCTCTCTCCCTCTCTCTCTTGCCCCTCCCCAACTTGTACTGGCCTTGTCTCTCTCAAGATAAATAAGTAAACTAAAAACAAAACAAAACAAAACAAAACAACCTTAAAAACAATCCTGCCTAGGAGTCCCTGGTTGGCTCAGTTGATTAAGTGTCCAACTCTTGATATTTGTTCAGGTCATGGTCTCACAATTTCTTGAGATTGAGCTCTGCATGGGGATCTGTGCTGAGTGTGGAGCCTACTTGGGATTCTCTCTCTCTCTTGCTCGCTCTCTCTCCCCCACTCTCCACTCATATGTTCTCTCTCTCTCTCAAAATAAATATTTTTAAAAAATTTTTTAAACTTAAAATTCTGTTATAAATAAATGAATAAATAATAAATAAAAATACACAAATAAATAACATAAGCAATATTCCTAATCACCAGTGCAAGACTGACCATAATGCTTAATAATTAGAATATTGTACACAAAGCTATAAGAGAATAAATGTTCTTTGAGCTAAACCAGTGATTCCTACAAGTGTTATATTCCTGGATGATATGGTACATATTTCATTATGCGTCTGAATTTTACAAAGTCTTAAAATGGAAACTTTTCAATAAGAAGGATTTTGGTAAAATGAATAAAATTTTCTTTTTTAAAAAATGTTTTATTTATTTCTAGAAGAGAGAGAGAGAGACAGCATGAGCAGGGGAGGGCCAGAGAGAGAGGGAGTCACAGACTGAAACAGGCTCCAGGCTCTGAGCTGGCAGTCAGCACAGAGCCCGACGCGGGGCTCGAACCCACGAACTGCGAGATCATGACCTAAGCGAAAGTCGGACGCCCAACCGACTAAGCCACCCAGGAGCCCCAATAAATAAAATTTTCTTAAAAATTATTGCTTTCTTTATCATTTTTACACCCCTGTTCTATATGTTATGTTGGCTTCCTGGAACTACCTTAACAAATCACCACAAACTGGGTAACTTAAAATAACAGAAACTTATTCTCTCATCGTTGGAGACTATGAAGTCTGAAATCAAGGTGTTAGCAGGAGTGGTTCCTTCTGGTGGCTCTGAGGAAAAATCAGTCTATTCCATGCCTCTCTTCTACATTCTGGTGGCTGAGACTCCAGCAATCTTTGGTAGTCTGGTTTATACATGTATCACTCCAATATCTAACACCATCTATACCTGGCTTTTTCCTTGTGTCTCTTCTCCTTTTCTGTCTCTGTTCTATGGACACTCATGGTTGGCTGCAAAACCTACCCTAAATTTGCATCATCTTGAAATCCAAAGGCCCAATTTTCACACAGGATCACATTCACAGGTATCACAGCATAGGACTTGGACATATCTTTCTGAAGCTCGTATTCAGTCTAATACAGGTGCATAGCTTAGATAGTAGATTTCAGATAACTCAGAATAACATCAATAAATTTTGTTAACTATATGAGCCTGGTGAAATTTGGTAATGGGGATGATGGATGTGATAAATGGAAGAGCTCCCTTGTTTGTTAGGAAAAGAGCTTAAGTATGTTGAAAATAATTTGAGATGTAATAGTAATTATATTTTATAACTCTTTTCAATTTATAAAAATGTAACTCCTACATTTCCTGTAATTCGTATTATGTTTCATTACTGAAACACCACTTTACCAGATATTCTCTACACATTATAATTTCTGTTTGACTAATATCTTAATCCAAAGACTCATGGAAACAGAAGATTTTAAGGAAAAACTAAGTAGAAATTTTTGTTTCATTTATTGGTTTTTAGATTTTAGGGTCTTGATGTTTAATAGCAGAAGTCTAAAATTATTTTATTTTTATTTCATATCTCTTTAATTCAAATTTCTGATTCGTTTTTAAATGTGAATTTACTATATATTCTTTAGAATACCAGGATGTAGATGACAAATTAAGAGACATAGTAACCACTCTCCTTTATTGTTGCTTTGCTTATGCCTTTCTTTTTCTGCATCCTTGGTAGCTTGGTTTCATTCCCAAAAATTTGGTTAAAAATAAAGGAACCATTTTTCACATTTGTTAGCAGTGTAAAAAATTCAATTTATATCAATCCTATAAATTGTGTGGGTTTTTTTGTCTTTTGGAAGTTTTGTTGTTATTGTTGCTTTTCTTTATCAAGCTCTTGAATATTTTTTCTTTGGACCTGGGGAAGCAAATTTTATGTCTGGGACTTTTTGGAAGGAAAATTATGGCTTCTCTGTTGTTCTTTTTAGACTTTACATAGATAGATATGCTATTTTCAAATTCAATATCTACAACTTCAAACCACTAAAAAATTATAAAGTATCTGATTTTATTTTACTCGACCAAGTCATTTCAGATTTGATCCTCACCCACAAAGCTAAATACTGCAATTTTATTTTTGGTCTTCATAACAAAATACTTTTAGTTGTCAATAAAAATAATGTTTTGTATTGACCTTTTAAAATAATTTAAAACTTGTAAAATCCCCAAATAATCCTCTTGATTAGTGTGCAGCAGATGAGATAAGGAAATCTTCTGTTAAGATAAAGATGCCATGTGGAACTAGAAAAATATTGAATCAAGAATACCTTAAATTGATTTACTGATTTGGTTTGTTGGATTACTTCTACTAGAGAACAGAATTATATGAATGATAGATTAGGTTTTGAAGGTCTGTGATGTCTTTGGCGTAACTCTTTATTGTTTCATGTGTTTTCTATAATTATTTTATAAGTAGTTTTAAATCTACTGACGTTTTCATGAAAGCCAGTATCAGAGTAGCTCTAAAAAACTTTCTGCCATTTAGAATTTGAGTGATAATACAAATTAGTAAGCATGTACTCTGTAAAAGAAAGTTAAACTATTTACTACTAATACTATTACACAAGAAGGTAGAAAAGACACTTCATGTATATGATAAAATATTTTAATAACAAAATATTATAAATCAGTCATTCAGGAAATGTGTGAGAGTAATCTCGTTTTAACATATGGCACCCCTTTGGACATCTGAGTGATTGGCTACCTAGGCAGGTATGTTGTCACCTTAGTGAGGTGATTGTCTTGATAGAACTGGACTATTTTATTAAATATATAGAATGCATTCAACAAAGCTACTGACAACTTGCTTTGTGCAAGGTGCTTCACTACATGCCACAGAGGATGACAAAACTAACAAGACAAAATGTCTTTTTTAGAAGTAGTTAGGTCTATTAGGGACATGCAATTTATATACTGATAATGTCAACTGAGGTACATAGATAAGTGTTATAGGAGTATAGTTCTGAATAGTTAGATACAACCACTGGCTCAGATACTTGAGGACAGTCCCTAGAAAAGAGACTATTTGATGTAAATTCTGAAAGATGGAAAATATTTCGGTAGTGTAAGATGAGATAAAAATATGGTATGAAAAACACACCCATAGAAAGGCATGGATTTTTATTATTTGCTTATTTGTTTACTTAAAATCAAAATCTATTTTGAGGCACGTGGGTGGTTTAGTCAGTTAAGCATCCAACTTGAGCTCACGTCATGATATCACAGTTTGTGGATTTGAGCCACATGTCAAGCTCTGAGCCGACAGCTTAGAGGCTGGAGCCTGCTTTTGATTCTGTGTCTCTCTCTTTGCCCATCCCCTGCTCATGCCCTGTCTGTCTGTCTGTCTCCTTCTCTCATAAATAAACAAATATTTTAAAAAATAAAAAAAGAATTAAAATCTATTTTGACTATAATATAAGGCTTATTGAGAATTATGGCTGGAAAAATAAAGTGTTTCAGGTATAAAGAATGATCCTAATGTTAGGCAAAGATCTAGAGTAAAATAATCTAAAAATTACATCTTAAATAAAATTCAAAATTAGTTTTTATCTTATAAAAATTAATTCTTTCTTTTTTTACAAATAGTTTATTGTCAAATTAGTTTCCACATAACACTCAGTGCTCATCCCCACAAGTGTCCTCCTCCATGCCCATCCCCATAAAAATTAATTCTTAAAGGGACAAACTACAATTGCTATAATATATATATTTACTTTATATATATGAATTATTTTTATATATTTAAAATATATTAATTATTTAATATATATTTATTTAATATATTAATTAAAATATAATATAATTTACATATTTAATATATATCTATTACTTTACATATATGTGTATACATAGGTCTCAAACTTTCTGAACTGAACTAATTCTCTGTCATTGGTTGATGAAAAAATGTATATAAGCAAGTGCAAAATGTCCTTGACATTAACGCATTTGATATTTTAAATATTTGACTCAATAAAGAGTTATCCTGAAAGTCTGCAGGAGTAGTAAATTATGATTTTGCTGAGGGATCACTTTAAGCACCATAATTTTAGAGCTAATTCAGAGGTAGTCGCTTACCTAGTTCCAGAGCCTAAGAAATCATCAGGTCTCTGATCATGATCTCAAACACATTTTATTTGAGAAATTAAGTATAAGAGTGGTATAGGGAATTTACATGCTACTTAAGACATGCCCCACTTTGAATGTCTAGTAGTTCGTTTACTCAAATATTATTGTAAGGAATTTCAAAAGCCCCTCTGTCTATCTTCAAAAATCATTCACTCTCATTACTCACTTAAGGAAAAATGAAGATATGAAAACATAATAACTAAAACATCTGTAGATAACAGAGAACAAACTGATGATTCTCCAATTGGATGAAGGGGAGAGGGAGATACAGGCTTCTAGTTATGGAATGAATAAGTCATAGAAATAAAAGGGATAAAGAATGTAGTCAGTGATATTATGATAGAAGTTGTATGGTAACAGATGGTAGCTATACTTGTGGTGAATGTAGAAAAATGCATAATCTTGTGGAATCACTATGTTATACACCTGAAACTAATGTAACATTATGTGTCACCTATATTCAAATAAAAAAGTAAATTAAAAAAGTAAAGAAAACATCTTATTGATTTCCAATGAAGTGTAATATACATTTTGACTATAATTAAGGTTATAAGCAGTATAAGAAATCTGTTATAGTTCTATAAGAGTACTCAAGCCTAGCTATGTATACTTAAAAATTAAGCTTAACTTTATTAAAGGCTTAAGATAAAACATTATATTTTCAGTGTAGTTTTGAAGAAGTGTTCATAAACTATAGAGTACATGATAGTTTGATTCCTGGCAGTTTGACCCACTGATGTACCAGCTTACAGATTCTCTCTTTGAGCAAAAGGAGGGGAGAGGTATAGGACATATTTCAACAGCAATCATCCAATGCAAGTGTCATTTTATTTCACTTATTTCTTTTAGAGTTGTTTCCAACAATTTTTTTGTATTGTTGGAAAATAGATTTCAAGAAACACACACCTAAATAAATTCCTGTTATTAAATTTTAAAGTGAGTTAGAGTCTTGTAGTTCATGCTGAATGTATACCTACATTTTGGCAAGATCAATATTGGGCTTTCTTTATTCTTTGATTTGTTTTGGAAACTGATTTAATTTTCTGATTTTTACTAAAGGAGACAAATAGACATTGATGATATCTTTCAGAATAAGATGAGGTGATGAAGAGCTTCAGATGGCATATTGATAAGAATTTGTATTGGTTTGGAATCCTTAATTTATTTTTTATTGATATGTTTTAGTATCTTTAGATGGAGGCCTGGTGATTGGGCTCCCTATGATTTATTGGCAGTATTTTGAGATGTTAGCAAGCATTTTGGAAGGCAAATAGAAGTCATTATAATAATCTCCTAGACTTAATCCATTAGTGCTCATTTCAGACTCTGTTTCTTTCTTGTCTTTAGAATCATTTCTTATTTTGATTTTGTCAGAAAGGAGTAACATAAAATCAAATTAATATTGTAAGCACTATTGGAACTGATAGTGCCATCCAAATATTTCTCAGAAATAGTTCTTTTTTTAAAACTTTCATCCTGGCTCCCTCTATACTTTGATGTACACAGTTGATTTTCTACTTCTGTTAACTTTTCTTTTATCTTCTATTTTTTTCTTGTGAATTTCTAATTTTAGTTCTAATTTGTTCAAATTTAGTCTGGAAGATAACTTCTTTTGTGTTGGTAATTCTTTCTAGGTGAATCAGCCTTAGTAATAATTTTGTCCTTATTACATTGACAATCATTTTGTTCTACATCTTCAACTAAGGTGTATGTTTACTAGAGAGTCTGCAACTGTTGTTCTTTTCAATTCAAAAGATTTCCCTGACAAGTAACTCATTTTGAAGTCATTAAAGCTATCAAAGTTATTAAGATCATTAAAACTTTTCTGCCAGCTGCCATGGATGGACAGATAAAATTCTGTGGAAGACATTGTCAGTAGGTTATGTTCACCTGAACTGGAATATTCAAAATCAAGTTGTCTGTTTTGAGCAATAGCAGGTATTGGCTCTTCTGTTTGTAATGATTCTTCTTGTTCTGGAAGGTCAGATTCCTGAGGAGGAACTTGATGTTATGTCTCCTTAAGTCTTTGGAAGTCATCATTACTATTGGAATCCATTGGAATCCATTCCAAAGGGACATGTTCATTGGTCCTAAGCAGGTTTTCTTTGTTCTGAAATGTGTGTTTCTTTTAAGGCAAATAGTTGACATTAGTAGAATTCTTTTCTCAGCTGGAAGATGATATCTTGGACTTCTCTCAGTTTCGATTTTTCATCTTCCAGATCTAAAACTAACATTCTATTGTAGTTCAGACCATTTTTTAAAAATTTTTAATTTTTGTTTTAATTTATTTTTGAGAGTGAGATAGAGACAGCATGAGCAGGGAAGGATCAGAGAGTGAGACACAGAATCTGAAGCAGGCTTCAGGCTCTGAGCTAGCTGTCAGCACAGAACCTGACACTAGGCTCGAACCCACGAACCGTGAGATCATGACCTGAGCTGAAGTCGTATGCTTAACCGACTGAGCCTACCCAAGTGCCCCTAGTTCAGATAATTTTTAAGCAGTATAGAAATGTTGGTGATTATTTGATATAGCATAGCTACAAATGAATTTGAGTTTCCCACTCTCTGCTAAGTTATTATTCCTTTTCTCTTTTCTCTCTTTACATCTTCAAGACTAATGTGAAAAGACTTTTTAAGGTGCCTTAGGCCACCTTTTATTTGGCCACCATCTCTGCCATCCTCCTCACATCCCAAGGTTCTGTGTGACTGCTGGCATGGCTCTCACCCTCAGAGACTGTGACACTCTCCTGTCTCAGGCAACTGTTATGACCACTTTGGAATTCTTCTCTGCTGCACTCTCCTGTTGGCTCACTGGATGTGGTTTGTGACATGAAGGCACTGCCGGTCACTCAGGGAGAGTCCTTCTGTGCCAGGCAGGCAGTGTCCCATCACATCTTAAAATAACTTAATAAAAAATATCATGACCAGTTACCTTGCCATATGCAGTTTCTAACTTAATTTCTTTTCAGCTTCTTCAACAAATTCAGTAAATACTTGTTAAATGTTTTCAATATACTAGACATTTTACTGGGTGATAGAGTACAGAAGTGAACAAGAAATATAAGAACCTTGTCCTCAGAGATGAAATATTCTACCAAGTGTTTTACTTAAATAACGTTAAGATAGGAACTGATATTTTCTCTGAGTTGCCATGTGTATCTTTAACTTTACATACTAGGAAAAATAAAATTTATCAGAAAACATGTTCATACAGTTTAAAACATTATGTTTATGAAATGGGTTTTTCTCCCATAGAAAAGATTTCCAGATAATGGAATATTTGATGATTAGCAGAGGCAGCATGAAAACATCAGGCTTTTTAGTTGTGATGAGAAATAACCAGTCTGTAAAAACAGACAAAGAAGAATGGAAGGACACTGTGGATTTCACAGTTTGACCTTGCTTTGTTACAATTGTTAGAATATTGCTTCTATTCTCTAATTCAGTCATATAGCATTTTATTTTACTCTCTCATTGTTCAAATAGAACCCACTTATACATATTCATAAAGTTAATTGGTTACATAGAACAATAATAGAAAAGTATTCAATATGTTAATCTTTACATTATTCTAATCTTATCTAAAGAAAAAAATTTACTGTGTGAAATCAAAAGATTGGATAAATTTATGAGCCAATCATAAAGCCATAGATTTATTTTTATGTGTATATATAGCATAGGAAAAAAAAATACCTAAAACTCTAAGGAAGAAAGGAAAATCAACACTTATCCCATCACCCAGAAGTAAACACTAATCCTAAAAATATCTCACTAATATGAGTACTATTATAATTTCTATTTTATTTAAAAAGAAATTGAGGCTTAGATGTGTTGAGTAACTTATACAATGGGGCTTAGATAGTAAGTGGCATAGATGTCATTTGAACCTGTTGACTTCAAAGCCCTGTTTCAAGCCAATGTGAATAAATGTTCTTATGTTACAATTTCTAATGAGTGGTATGTGTGCGTATGTATATTTTATTTAACAAACACTCCCAATTTTGGATATTTAGGTTGTTACATTTTTTATACAATGTTACAGTACACACTGGACGTCTTGTCCACTGTTTTATATCTAAAAATGCCTAGAAATGAAAGAATTTGTACAACTGACATTTTACAAACTGCCTTCAACAATTATTTCCTACAATTTGTTCTTATATACAGAAAAAGTAAAAAAAAATATTAAAATGAATCCCAAAATAACCCATCAGCCAGCTTCAACAGTGATCATCATTTTTACTACTTTTGTTTCATTTAGATTGATGTTTGTTTACTATAATTTATAAAGAAAACTCAGATAATGTATCACTTTACCCATAAGTACTTCAGAGTATATCTCTAACAGATAAGAACCAAACTTTGGTTTTAAAAAAAGGAATTGAACTTTATGGTGATTTTATATGTGTTAAAGAAATAGGATCATTTTTCTTCAACAAATTTCTAGGCTACAGGTTTGACTAATCAATTGTGGTATTGCTTAACCTGTTCAATTTCCCATCTGTTACTTTTTTATTTTTTATTTTCCCACCTTATTCCCTCCTCTGAACTGGTGGTTAGATCTAAAATCTTGAGGAGAAGCACCTGGGTGGCTTAGTTAACCGGTTAAGTGCTGGCCTTTGGCTCAGGTCACGATCCCAGGGTCTGGTTGCTGCACTGGAGCTCTGTATCGGGCTCTCTTCTCTCTGTTCTCAATATAGAGCCTGCTGTGGATCCTCTATCCCCTCTCTCTGCCCCTTCCTAGCTCACATGCATATGTGTACTCTCTCAAAAATAGATAAACATTTAAAAGCTTGAGGAAATTCAGGTTTACTTTTTGTTTTGTTTTGTTTTGTTTTGTTGGCAACAATACTTTATCAGTGATGCTGTGTGCCATATTAGGAAGTATACAGTTTCAGGTTGCTGCATGCCTAGTGAAGACAAGATTGTTCATTGGGTTCAGAGACATATCTTTTAGTCTATATTTCTTCTTTCTTTCCTTTCCCTTCCCTTTCTTCTTTATTCATTTTTCCCCAGTCTGGTAGCCTAAAATTAGGCTATTGCACTATTTGCCATTGTGGAAAAATAAGTCTTTTGTTGTATTATAATGTAACTAAGCTAGAGACATGTTTATTTTATTTTTTTTTTACATAGAATATTTTTAAGAGTGCTTTAAAGGTGTTTCTAATTTAATAAGGAACCTTACTTATATGCTGGCTTAATTATAACACAGAGTGGGTTATATGTGAACTTATTCAATTTTCAAGAAAAAAGTATTTCATAAATTTAAGGAAAACACAATTTTCTACACAGAATATTATTATTATTTTTAAAACTTTTTATTTTATTTACTTATCTTTAATGTTCATTCTCTTTTGAGAGAGTGAGAGACTGAGTATGAGTGGGGGAGGGGGACACAGAGAGGACACACAGAGAGACATACAGAGAGGGGGAGACACAGAATACAAAGCAGGCTCCAGGTTCCTACTGTGAGCATGGAGCCTAATGTGGAGCTGGAACTTACAAACTGCGAGATCATGACCTGAGCCCAAGTCAGATGCTTAACCAACTGAGCCACCCAGGTGCTCCAATACATAGAATATTACTCTTAAATATAGTTTTCTATGACAAACATCTTCAGACTCATCTGTCAACAGTTCTTGAATGTTTACTAAATCTGACCATAAGAAGGATCTTTACCCTTATTTAATATACTTAAGATAAGAAATTCAACTTATGATGAAAACATATAAAATGAGTGTAAATTTAACTATTATGGAAAATGTACATAAATATTTGCTAATTTTTTTCAACAAGTGAATGAATAACTTGGTGCTTTTAGTATGAAAATACTTATATCAATAGCTTTTTTAATATTTTTTGCTTTAAGCTTTTCATTAATATTCTTGAAATTTGTGACCAATGATTATAATTACAATTTTAGCAAAAGTGAGATTTAAGTCATTTAGCTCTTAATGTGTTTTATTTTCACGCCTTTTTTTCTACCTTTTAAAATATATTATTGATATTCAAACTTTGCTGCTATAAGTACTGTGAATATTTTCGTAGGTTGTCATTTGCCTTTCACTGTATTTACCTTCCTTTAGATGTATAGCAATTTTTTAAAAAAATTTAATGTTTATTTTTGAGAGAAAGAGAGACAGAGCACGTGTTTGGAGTGGGAAGCAGAGAGAAAGGGTAACATACAATCTGAAGCAGGCTTCAGGCTCTAAGCTATCAGCGCAGAGTCCGACGTAGGGCTCAAAGCCATGAACCATGAGGTCATGACCTGAGCCGAAGTTAGATGCTTAACCGACTGAGCCACCTAGGCACCCCATGTAGTAGTTTTTAAATTATACGAGGTAAAAGATGATGGGAGACTTGATTTTTATTATTTCCTAGTAGTTATGTTCTTAATAAGTTGCTGCAAACACAGAATAAGTGAATATTAAATCATTGCTCCTACTGGAAATACAAGCTTAGGTTCCTATGAGCCTCTGGTCATGTTTTTATTAACCAATCTATATATAACTTTGTTTTATGTGTGTACTCTTTAAAGGCACCTAAATGAATATATATTATTGATTCATTAATATTGAATTCATGGCCAGTAACATTCTAACACATGTTTGAACAAAGCTTATCTAATGTATTTTCTCTTTGACATGCATGGCAGCCTTATGCTTAGGAATACTGAAAGCACTTTCAGAAGTATGCTTGGGGAACATTTTAAGGAGAAAAATTTCCAACAAAAAATACAAAAATGCAAAAATGTGACCCTAAAGATCAAGAAAGGACACTTGTTTAAAATATAAGTGGTGGAATAAGAAGGCAAAACATTCCACCTCAGCTGGAAATGTCTATATTAAGCTACTCAATTTTTTTTTTGCCACATGTATCCACGTGATCACAACTGGCCAAAAATATTGGCTTGTATGTTACAAATTTTTTTTAAACATTTTTTTTAAATATATTTTTTTAATTTATTTCTAGGAGAGAGAGAGAGAGACAGCGTGAGCAGGGGAGGGTCAGAGAGAGAGGGAGATACAGACTCTGAAACAGGCTCCAGGCTCTGAGCTGGCAGTCAGCACAGAGCCCGACGCGGGGCTCAAACCGACAAACCGCGAGATCATGAACTAAGCAAAAGTCGGACGCTTAACCGACTAAGCCACCCAGGCACCCCTGTATGTTACAATTTTTTTTTTAATTTTGTGAAAAGACTTCATAAATTCACAATATCCAAATATTGAAGATTGACCATATTTCCTTTTTGATTTTTTCCTTGCTTTTTCTAAGTCACCCCCATTTTAATGATGTCTTTGAGTAATTCTTATTATGGTCTAATGTTAATGACCTATATTTCATTAAGTAAATAATTGTATTTAAGCAAATTGTGACTTAAATAATATACCAAACCAGTGTTTTCTGCAATAAAATAGTGTACTATAGATTCTTAAGAACTTAAAAGTCTACGTAACTACATCAGACCTTGATCTGATGAGATTAAAAATCATCACTCATGGGGCACCTGGGTGGCTTAGTCGGTTAAGCGTCCGACTTTCGCTTAGGTCATGATCTCGCGGTTCGTGGGTTCGAGCCCCGCGTCGGGCTCTGTGCTGACTGGAGCCTGTTTCAGTCTGTGACTCCCTCTCTCTCTGACCCTCCCCTGCTCACACTTGCTCTTTCTCTCTCTCCTCGAAATAAATAAATAAATAAATAATTTTTTTTTAAAGTCATCACTCATGATTTTTCCGATCAATAACACCTATATTTTATATAATTTTCTGTATTCTCTTATTGGAATTAATATTCTAATACCTAGAAAATATTTGAGTACATGTAAATTAGGTTTATAAGAATTTTAAGAATTTGGGTATTGGTTGTTCTGTTATATGCTTTAATACAGAGAGTTTAATTACTAGTAAGTGGCAAAGCCTGGGTTGAAAATAAGACTTCTTAATGAGAAGTTTAGCTTTATTCTGAAATTCTTGATACTTATGTAGAAGCTTCTTTGGCCTTAAGTGCATACCCATATTGGTGAAGGTAACATGTGAGGAATTTTAAAGGGTTGCTATGAGGAAGTATTTTCTTACATTGGTTGGCGTATTTTACACCAGGTAATGTAATCTACCCGAAACACCTCTGTTTTTAACTTAAGTAAAATAAATATATGCACACACATATTGTCGTTTTTATAACAAATCCGTATTAAAGATATCACTATTTTTACCATACAAATGAAGAAATTGAGGTGAGGCTCAGGGGCTTAAAGAACTTACTCAAGTCAACTAACTTGTCCAAGATTACATAGCAGCAAATGCTAACACGATGGCTCATCATTTCACCCTTCACACTATCAGCTCTAGTTATATTAAACAATTTAACGTTCTCTAATTTGGCACATTCTTTCTCACTTTTTGTCCTTTCCATATGCTAGTTCCTTTTTCTCAAACAATCTTACCTTCCCCCACCATCTTCACTTAAAGAACTTTCCACATCTTTCAGTTTTTAGCCCAAGCCTTATCTTCCAGTCTGTGGGAGGTGTCTCTCAAGTAGAGGCAGGAAATACTCAACACATTTCTGTTGATATTGATCACACTGGGTTTGCTGCTTTTCTTGCTTTTACATGCAATCAGTGAGAACAGGGAATCTGGCTTGTTCACTGCTGTATTCTCAGTCCCTAGCATACTGACTAGCATTTAGTGAGCTTATTTGATTTGAAGTATTTGCTGCTTAAATAAAAGTATATTTCCAAATGTTGACCAAAGCAACATGTTTCTAGAGTCAGCAAATGTAAGCATTTTGGTAACTTTCGAGATGGTGCATTTCCTGAAGCTATTATAATTGACTTATGAGAGAAAGCTAGAGAAGAGGAATTATCCTGGAAAGGTGTCTTCTTAGTGTCATAAATATATATTTCTATATATATTATATTCTATATATGTATTATATATATATATATATATATATATATATATATATTATATATATATTTCTAAGAGGAAAGGATAGAAAAAAATAATTACAGGTTTTCATTAAAAGCCTGGACAACAGAAATGTCTGGGTGGCTCAGTCGATTAAGCCTGCTTCATATTCTGTGTGTCCCTCTCTCTCTGTTTCTCCTCCACTTGTACTCTGTCTCTGTCTCTCAAAAATAAGAAGAGATTTAAAAAAAATTTGTTTTAAAGGCTGGACAGCAGTAAATGTGTAAAAATACTTACCTGACAAACAATTGTAAGAACACAATATTATCATTCATAAACTGTTAGCAGTTAAAAAACATCGATCTCATCAGAGATGTAATAGTTCTTTTCTTGACAAACCAGTCATTTTGTGTTTCATATTAATTAAAATATATTCATGAATATATCATATGTATATATGGACTATTTATTGTAAAATTTTACTGTTTTACTTACATTTATATTTAAAAATTTTTTTTCTAACATTTATTACTGAGAGACATAAAGAGACAGAGCATGAGCATGGGGAGGGCAGAGAGAGGGAGACACAAAATCTGAAGCAGGTTCTAGGCTCTGAGCTGTCAGCACAGAGCCCAATGTGAAGCTCGAACTCACAAACAGTGAGATCATGACCTGAGCTGAATTCGATGCTTAACCGACTGAGCCACCCAGGTGCCCCTGCATTTATTAAGAGTATTGTAGGGGTCAAGAAGATGTGGTTTATCTATACAATAAAATACTACATGGCGATGAGAAAAAATGAAATCTGGCCATGTGTAGCAACATGGATGGAACTTGAGGGTGTTTTGCTGAGTGAAATAAATCAGGCAGAGGAGGACAGATACCATATGTTTGCACCTATAAGAGAATTAGGAGGAACTTGATGGAGGACCGTGGGGGAGAAAAAGGGCAGGCAGAAGAAATAGTGGGGGAGAGGGAGGGAGGCAAACCATGAGAGAGAGCAAATTCAAGAGAGCAAACCTCTTGAATGCTGAGAACAAACTGAGAACTGATAGGGGGAGGGGGGAGGAAAAGGGGGTGATGGGCATGGAGGAGGGCACTTGGGATGACCACTGGGTGTTATATGGAAACCAACTTGACAATAAACTATTAAAAAAAAAAATTATTGTAGGGGGCCTGGGTGGCTCAGTTGGTTAAGCTTCCAAGCTTCCAACTTCAGCTCAGATCATGATCTCATAGTTTGTGGGTTTGAGCCCCAGGTTGAGCTCTGTGCTATGGCACATAGAGCCTGCTTTAGATTCTGTGTCTCCCTCTTTCTCTGCCCCTCCTCCATTTGCATTCTGTCTCTCTCTTTATCAAAAATAAATAAACATTAAAAAAATTAAAAAATAAAGTATTTGTTAATCACTTTTGTGCTTGAAGGGACATATATGAGAGGGACACCAACATTAAATGACTGTAGAGACACAGATCCTCTTCTCAGAAACTTTATTGTTAAGACAGACACCCAAGAGCATAATAATAAAACTGTTAAACTGTTCATTATAACAAACAATTTCCAAGCCCAATTCCATTGTCAACATATTTCAAGCAATATTAAATACAATTGAAATACAACCCTGGAGTATGTGATAACTATGTGTCACTCTTCTGTGCCACAAAAACTGAATGCAAACCAACTAGGGAATGTGCTTGTTTTTACCCATCAGTGCTCTAGGCAGATAAAACTCATTTGTCTTGGCCTCTGTGGCTGTTGATATCACTGACCAAACAGCAATTTGGGCTATGTTCTTTTGTGCAGGAAGGAACAAGAGCAATTTAAATCACCCTTAGGCAACTTTCATTGTCTTCATTCATGTTCGCTTTCTTGGCACTGATTACTTATCTTGGCTCTCCTATTAACTTCTGTGTGACTTGAGGGATACAGAAATTTAACGACTTCTGTGATCTATCTCATTTGTAAAATGCAACTAATCTACTTACTGTGGCAACGAACAGAATTTGTAATAATACCAGGCAACTCTAATTACTTGAATTACTAGAAAATTTGCCACAAATTTGGAGATTACATATGGGCTGTATAAAATGTCTCTCAGTGTAACATGGAAGTATCTCTATAAAGTACCCCCTGGGTAGGATAAGAACTAGCTTAGATAAACTCTATTTGTGTCTTTGCAGGAGCTTAGGGTAGTTTTCTCCCACTTTTCCTTATTTTGAGCCAAATATTTGGCATCAAATATTCAAATTAAATATATATGTGCTGGACTATAGATCCATGTAATTACTCTTCCCAGCTTTAAAATTATGTTAAATTTTATCAACAATTTAATCCCTTTTGTAAACAATTTATAAACACTTTTGCAGTGTTTGTAAAGAATTTATAAACACAATCTCTCTTAGATTTACAGAGGCTTAAAATATAATTTCTTATTTCCCCAGCCTCCCTTGCAGCTAGGGTTTGCCTTGTAATAATAGTTCTGGTCAGTGAAACAGCAGATTACTGGGGGAGGTTCTTGAAATGGTAAAAGAAACAGAAGCTACTGATAGTGTTCCTTATCGCTTCTTATCATGTTGAAAGAAATCTCTAGTAGCCATCTTGAAGAAGAGACAAAATTATAAAAGAGAACAAAGAGTTGACTTTGTTGAGCTATTAAATCAACACTGCAAGATTCCTATTTTCAAAATTCTAACAACGTGAAGAAAAATAAGCCTTTATTTATATAAGCCACTGTAAGTGGATTTGTTATAAACTAAACACATTTCTGAAATGAGAAAAGAGTATAAATGTACACGCAATACTATGTATATGTATATTATGTTAATGAAGGAAGCAATTTAAGAAGGAGGATGGAAAGAAATTTAATTTATGAAATTCAGGTTCCTGTTGTGATGAAGTTAATGAAAATCACTATTTTAGCAAAAATAGTATAATTATAAAGATTTAAAAAAATTTGTACTGTTATAACCACATACTACATCGAGAAAATCCCCACTGATCAAGCAGCAATCTCTTCTTTAACATCTTAAGGCATCCCCCTTCACACCCTCCACAGAAAAGGTAAGAATTTTAACTCTCTTGGGGCTGCTCATAGGCTAAGTCTTAATCACTGTGTATTACCAAGATACCCATTAATAAAACTATTGTTTATTTTTAAATAGAGTGCATGAGCAGGGGAGGGGCAGAGAGAAATGGGGACAGAGGATCCAAGTGGTCTCTGTGCCGACACCAGCAAGCCTGATTTGGGGCTCAAACTCACAAACCACAAGGTATGACCTGAGCTGTCTTACCTGAGCTGCTGAAGTCGGACACGTAACCAGCTGAGCCACCCAGGTACCCCAATACAGTATATAATTAAAAGTAATTTGGGGCGCCTGGGTGGCCTAGTCGGTTAAGCGTCTGACTTTCGCTTAGGTCATGATCTCGCGGTTTGTGGGTTCGGGCCCCGTGTTGGGCTCTGTGCTGACTGCCAGCTCAGAGCCTGGAGCCTGTTTCAGCCTGTGACTCCCTCTCTCTCTGACCCTCCCTTGCTCACGCTGTCTCTCTCTCTCTCTCCTAGAAATAAATAAACCATTTAAAAATAATAATAATAAAATAAAACTATTAATTTATTAATGTAAAAGATAAGGCAAAATTTAAATGTGATTATCAAAAGAATTCAATAAATATTTCTCAAGTGCCATCAATGAAAGCAGTGCTGTGCTGGCATTGGAATGTTTAACAAAAAAGCATGATTCTTAATCTGCTGTTAAGAAGTTTGCAGTAAATATTGAATGTATTTAAAATAGTCTTTAGTGTAATCATGGAGCAGTAAATAAAATTTAATGTCAGTTTCAGCTACCTAGAAAGTAGGTTTTTATTAGTCCAATCCAGTAAAATTTTTATTAGCAAGAGAATTAAATTAGTGAAAGCATTAATTTTTTATTAGTAAGAAAATCCTTTTTGTTATTGTAAAAAAGTATGCCAAACTTTTGTATTCACATTCTAAAATAATTAATCAATTTTTCTCTGTTCAAATAAATTCTTTAGTAGTACTAACACATGTAAATCCAGGTACCCTCATATGCAAATTTTCAATAACATAAAAATAGTCAATACGATACTAAAGCCTTAAATTCCTCAATTTGACTGATTTGATTCCTCAATTAACTTAGCAATCTTTTATTTAAAGTTATCATTATTATGATATAGAAAATGCATTGAAACGTATTTTTCCAAAGGCTCAATGACTACATTCATGGGCTTTATGATAAAGGAAAATAATAATCTGAAGCTTAAAAAGACCAAATGAAAATAAATTTCACTTAAAATACTCCACATTGTGGGGCGCCTGGGTGGCTTAGTCGGTTAAGCGTCCGACTTTCGCTTAGGTCATGATCTCGCGGTTCGTGGGTTCTAGCCCCGCGTCGGGCTCAGTGCTGACTGCCAGCTCAGAGCCTGGAGCCTGTTTCAGTCTGTGACTCCCTCTCTCTGACCCTCCCCTGTTCATGCTGTCTCTCTCTCTCTCCTAGAAATAAATAAAACATAAAAAAAAAAAATTACTCCACATTGTTAATGAATAACAAAGGTTAGTCTGCCTTCAACCTTAAAGATATGTTATCAAAAATGTTAGACTTACCAGGTATTCAGAGAAATGAGACAACCTGTATTTCAAAGTATAAGGGACACGTTTAGACGAGGCAAAGGATAGGGTAGAGTGAGAACAATGAGAATAATTAAAGCGTTGTTGTATAATGATCTACTTCATACTCAATGAAACTTTCATGTTCAGAATGTACTACAGGAAAGTGAGAAGAACATGTGTTCCTGAAAAATTTGTGCTTAACTTTAAACTACTGGATAATATTTAAATGTTGGAAGTCAAAGTTATTTATTATACTTTGAAGAACAATAAATTAGTTCTTCCATATTTTATTTGCATTTATTATCCTCTATCTATTTCAAGCTACATGACAAAGAAATTCAATTTCTAGTCAGTAACACAACCAGCAAATTGTCTGGTTGCAAGTTGCATTGTTAGCACTCCTTTTTTTAAATACATTTTACTCACAGCTGTGATATTTGAATGGATGTCCTGGTTATGTTGGAATTTGGGTGGCAGCAGCTAGAGATTAGAGTTCAGCTCCACAGGAAGGAGTTGGATGGTTTCTAACATAAAATCAAGAGGCTATAACTCAAATGCAAAAAAGTCAGCAAAAGCAAGCATATCATTTCTATGATGGAAAGGGATCACATCTGATTTGCTTATCTTTGTATCACCAGCACTTTCAACAATGCCTGGCACATGGTAGGTTCCCAATTGATAGTTGTTGAAGCTTCAGTTTAAGAAAACAAGGTCAGAAATATCTTGGGAGTGTTATTTATAAGAACACATTAGCAACAAGGGTAGAATGTGGTGCAAAAATCTTTGTAAGCTGAAAGATGTGTTATATACTTAGAGTAAAAATCAGAAATACTCTGAGAGCTTGTGGGGCTTAAGTCCACAAATGGAGGAAATTGTTTCGTCTGAAGAACTCAGCATCTCAGTGTCTATAGTTGAAGTAGCTGTCTGCTATAATTAAAAAAAAACCCTCCCCAAATCTCAGCAGATAATTATAATAAAATGTTTATCTCATATTCTTTTGAATGTCCAGTGCAGGTCCATAATATGCACCCTATAAATGCAGTCTTCCAAAGATCCAGGGTCCTTCTATTTTTTTATGACTATTTCCTTTAAATTTTTAGATTTTTCTCTAGCAGACAACAGATGAGGAAAGAGAAAGAGGTATTTATGTACTCAGAAATTGGTACACATCACTTCCACTCACATTCCATTGTTTGCCATTTGCCATTTCCATTTGCCATTGAGGCAAACCAAAATCACATTTAATTACTGGAGCCAGATCAGAGCACAATGACAGTACTTGGGTGTTAAGAATTTTCTCTGGAGGATCTGGATGTTGTTCCTTGTAGGCCAGTAGCCTAAGAACTGAAAGAAAAAGTAATCCACACTCTCATATGTAATAATATGCAGTGATTGAGCATGATAATTAAAAAAAAACCACAGTAGAAACTTGTTTTTATAGAAAGAAGATACTCATCCATAAAAATTATGAAATATGACTAGACAAGATGTGAAGACTCCCACTGTGGTGCAATTGGGAGGGATATTCCTTAATTAGACTTCAGTTCTGCTAAGAAGAAAACACTGATTCATCTTTTTTTTTTTTTTTTTTTTTTTCTAAGACCCCCGGCTCCAGGCTCTGGGAAGTTTTTCCTCTTCCATTAGTTTCCATTGCCAAATGTGATGTGAACACCGGGTATATGCCACCTTGGTTGCTGCCCCATATTCACAGTTTATCTGTGGCAAATGCAAGTATTAGAGCCAAAGAGTTATTTTAAATATCAAATAATTTCAGGTTCCTGTTTTTTTTTAGCCATAAAATTTCCCTGAAAACTTATTGAGCTTTGATCTATTTGATTCTAGTCAATTCTATGTCAGTAACTATACCCAAGGTTCTTCCTTGTGCCTGCCAGTCTCTGTCCACTGGTTGTTAGCTACATTAGGTCATCAGACATGGATGGTGAGATTATATCCTGAATCTGATCTTTGCCATAAAGGCTAAGACTTATTAGGCCTTTTACTCCAAGAGATCCCGAGACCAATTATTTCCTATTGTTTGGAACCTTGAAGTAGTTGTCTTGATCATTCCTTCAAGCCCTCAAATTTGTGGACTTTCTCTTAACTATCACTTCTAACAACACTGCCCATTTTTGCTTAAGCTCATCTCTTTCAAGATTCTGCCGAAAACAACAATAGCATCCACCAATTGTTCATGTGGATTCTTTATTACTTTCGTTAGAGCTATAGGCTCTGTGAACATGTGCCTGCTTTCCAAGTCATCAACCTTGATAGTTTTACCAAATGTTTGAAAGGCAGAACAGGGCTTTCCAGTCTTGTAACTTCTGATTCCTTCCCATCTATGGCCCACACACCTAGCATTAGCTTAATGCTTCCTATCTCAGTTTTTGTCATGGTAGCACCCAACTTCAAAGTATCAATTTCTATATTCAGAGAAGCTTACTGCTGCAACCTCAACATAGGGTGGCTTAAGCAATAAAAGTTTATTTCTTACTCATGTCACAGTTCAATGTAGCCCTCTCTTGGGTAAAAGGGTTGGCATGCGGACAGGCTCTACTTTAGTGCCTCAGCAATCCCTGTCCCAGTTATCTGTGACCCTGTGACTCCTAGACCAACAGTTTTCAAATTATGGTCCATGGACCTTTGCAGGGAGGTGGTGGCCTATAAGGCCAAAACTTTTTTCTTTTTCTTTTTTAGTAATTAGTGAAGATTATATAACTTTTTCAATATATTGACATTTGTACTGATGTAAAAAAACAATGGGGAGTAACACTGCCGGTTCCTTTATACAAACCAAAGCAGTGGCACCAAAATGTAGTAGTAGTTCCTGTTCTTCACTGCCACTCACTTGCAGTCAAAACATCATCAGTCTCTTAAGAATGCCCTTGATGAAGGAAGAATAATTATCTTAATAAAATCTTGATTTTTAAGTGCAAATCTTTATTTATTTATTTATTTATTTTGAGAGAGACAGTGTGAGCAGGGGAGGGGCAGAGGAAGAGGGAGAGAAAATTGCGAGCAGAATCTGCACCACCAGCTGCAAAGCCATAGATGGGGCTTGAAGTCCCAAATCGTGAGACCATGATCTGAGCTGAAACCAAGAGGCAGACGCTTAACTTACTGAGCCACGCAGGTACTCCCACATTCTGTATTGTAATGAGATTTAGGAAACCAAGAGCTTTTGTGGAGTATCCCAAATCATCTTAACATATCTGCCTTTTCCAACTACTTGTCTATGTGAGGCTATTTGTTTTCATATGCAGACTTAGATATGAAAATCTAGTTATATTAATCCAGCATTAAATAAATCTGCATATTGCAAATAATGGTACTCCTCAATATTTTTTGTTTGAAATTATAGTTATGAAATTATTTTTAATGTACCTGCATTTAGAAAGTTCTTGACAATATTCCTTCCCTTACTAGGGTTGTTCTCATCTTTCTCTATTCATTTCTACCTGGTATTTGTTTGTCTTGTAAATATGTGTTCTTTTTTACTGTAATTACCATTTATCAAGGCCACACTATGAACTGGCCTTGACAAGGTGCTTTACTTTTATATTTATAGTAATACTAAAAAAAAAAAAAATCCATGATGAAGGATTATCTCCATTGTGCAGAAGAGAAAATCTAGGTGCAAAATGGTGAGGTAACTTAGCCAATGTCTCTGGAACCAGAAATCAAACTAGATTTAGCCAATTGTATTGTCTCTACTCTTTCCACTTTCTTATATTCCATTACAGAAAAATGACTATCCCAAGTCAAAGCCTGGCCATCTAATTTTCTATTAAGTTATATTAGTCTTAAAAGCTTTTCAACAAACAATTTAGTTGTTTGATAATTACCCTCAATCTCTTTACCAGAATATGGCATTTATTTTTCTACTCTCAAAATGTTAACTTGCAAGTAGCCTTGTAAGATTTTATCACTTTTTATTTGTAAAGATATGTTTGTGCCAGACTTTATAACTAGTTTAGTAGCAGCCAATATGGCAAGTTCAGTCTCAGGAAACAATATGCAATAAATATGCTCTAGAACTGGCAATAAATATGCTACATAATTTACCTTCTTTCCTCATTTTTTTCTATTTTTCTCAGTCCAACTCTTCTTACTCATTACTGACTGATAGAATCACTCCTATATTTAAAACATTCAATGCCCCTCAAATGCCTACTGACTTAAGTATAAATTCCAACTTAGAAGGTATTCAGAGGCATTTCCCATGCCTTAGCACTTCTTCCCTTACTGCCATGGACTTTCTCAAAGCCTTTATAGGATTGGACCGCTGTTTTCCTAACTTGTGTTGTACTCTCTCAGTTCTTTACCCTTTACCTCTTCTGTCATCCAAAAAAAAAAAAAGAGGAAGAAAAAGAAAAAGGGGGAGGGCACCTGGGTGACTCAGTAGGTGAAGCGTCCGACTTTGGCTCAGGTCATGATCACATCATTTATGAGTTTGAGCCCCGCATTGGGCTTTTTGCTAACAGCTCAGAGGCTGGAGCCTGCTTCAAATTCTTTGTCTCCCTTCTCTCTGTCTCTCCCATGCTCATGCTCTGTCTCTCTCTATCTCTCAATAATAAACATTTTTTAAAAGTTACCAAAAAATAAAATAAGAAAATAGGATGCCCTCTCCAGTCTTTTCAGACCAAAATAAATCCTTTTTATTTTTCAACATTTCTCTGAATTCTGACCTTTACACAAAGCTTTACCAGATTATTATATATAATACTTTTCTTCTCTGAACTCCCAGTTTCATTTGTATCTTTCTTAGAGCTCTGTTATGTTTTACTTTACCTTATCTGTTTGTGTACTTGGCTTACTCTGAAATTAGACTCATAACTTCCTTAAACAAAGAAATCCTGCCTTACTCATCTTCTATCTTAATAAGGCCTTATGTATAACAGTTGCTCATTCTGTGTAACTGGAGATAAATAATGCTTTTTACCTTCTAAGTGTCCTAGTTATCTAATATAGGCAGAAAATTTTTATGAAAATGAACATCACATTGAAAGTATATTATTTTTTAAATCATTATTTTCTTAGCACTAGTTTTGGGATGGAAACTTTCTTATCCATGTGTGGACCAAGCTTGCACTATAGATATTTGTCAAATACTTTTATCTACATATGGCTTTCCATTAGTTCAGGACCATTTACTACATGCTAATCTATTCAAAAAGGTCATGAAAAGATGAAATCTGTCTTTTTTCTTATAACTTGAATATAATTCATTATTCTGTTTGGACTCAGAATCTTTGATATGGACTTTAGGACAACACATCATTCTTCTATAACTGGAAGAAGAGATGATAGACTTTATACATTAATACCAAAAGTATAGAACTAGGAAATATTGGCTCTCACCGAAACCCAAGACCTGATGTAATGCTCAGAATGAAGAGAATCTGGAAAACTGTACAGAAAGTCACCTTGAAGTGGTGGTAAAATGAGCTATAATGGATTTTGAAGGCTCAGTGTCTCAGGGAAGAGAATAGTATCCTAATCTTATGTGTTGCTTTTCCAAGTATAGGAAAGCTCTTTTCAGTAATTCCCCACAACATATCAGAGATCAAACTATATTCAGTTTAGCAAGTGAAAACTAAAGATACTACACATGCTCAAGAATTGGAAGCTTACAACTCTATTAGAGGTGATTACTCTGAATAGATGATTGGCTCAAGACTGGCCTCAGGTCCTTCTTGAGGCTACATCTTGAGTAGTTCTTGGTTCCTAGTCTGCCTGCTCAGAGTAGAAACAATTTGTCTGCCATCCCTGAGAGTGCTCAGAGAATCTCTATTAATCACAGTCCAAGTTCGCTGTCCCTTAGAATTTTGAGAAAGGAACCCTGTGGGAAATGTGCACACATTTCTTTTGAGTATTAGATACCTTATCGTTGAATGGTATGATAATAAGATATATGTATATTCAACTTTAGTAGCTAATACCAAAGAGTTTCCCAACATTGTTGAACTATTTGCAGCCATTCCAGCAGAGAATTCCTGTTGTTATTCATTGGCCCCTGTGCACAGTAAGTCAGTCATTTTTAATTTTAGCTGCTCCAGTGGACATGTAATAGAATCTCACTGTGATTTAAATTAACATTTTTCCAATGACTAATGATGTTCAACACCTTTTTATATGCTTACTAACCATTTGGAGATGTTTCTTTATGAAGTACCTATTCAAGACTCGTGTACTTATTTTATAGCCACCCTTTTCTTATTTATGAATAAGATTTCTTTAAACATTCTGTATAAATATTTTGTATTGATTATATGTGATTTAAATATCTTCTCTGACCCTATGGCTTGTTTTTCCACTTATCTTTAATAGGAGAAAGTTTTTAAAATTTTAATATCTAACTTATCAGTCTTTTTTGGATAAGATATGCTTTTTGTATTCTTTTTAAGAAACATGTGGCTACCAGAGTCATGAAGATATATATATATATTTTAATGTTGTTTCTGAGACACAGAATGAGACAGAGTGAGAGCAGGGGAGAGCCAGAGACAGAAGGAAACAAAGGATCTGAAGCAGGCTCCAAGCTCTGAGCTGTCAGTGCAGAGCCGGACGCAGGGCTCAAACTCAAGGACTGTGAAATCGTGACCTGAGTCAAAGTTGGGTGTTCAGCCATCTGAGTCACCCAGACACACTGAAGATACTCTCTTATTTTACAATCTACAAGTTTTATCTCTTTGCTTTTTATATGTTGATCTACATTCACTTAGATGTTATTTTTATATATGGTATAAAGTAATAATCAAGTTTTATTTAATTTTTCTAGCATAACTACCTAGTTCATCTAGCATTTATTACTATTTAAATGACCACATATGCATCATTTTTTTCTAGACTCTGTTCTTTTCCATTGACCTATTTCTCTATCCTTAAGTCACTACTACACATTTTAATTAGTGTGGCTTTATAATTATACTAATTGTGAAAGAGCCCTCCCTCCTTGTTCTCCTTCTATACTGGCTTGGCTATATACTTTATATAGTAGACTATAATTGCCTATATTTGGTAGGCTCCTATTTCTATTACATGACACTAAATTATACTAAATGAATTTTTATATTCATTTTGGAAACAATTTTCCAAATCTTTTAAAGAAACAAACTTTGACTCTTATTAGGATATTAAGTCTGTAAATAAATCTAGGAAGAATTGATATCTTAATAATATTGTATCTTCCAGTCTGTATATCCTCTAGCTCTATAGATCTTCTTTACTTTTCCCCATAGTGTTTTCATGCTATTTTCTAAAATATTATATGCACAATTCATTCTACTCTTATGTATTTATATGCTATTATGAATTGTACTTTTTAAAAAAATTTATTGAAATATAATTGACAAAACTTGCACATAATTAAGGTATACAATATGATGATTTGATAAGCAGTACAGGTTGGGATAGCAAAGAATTTCTTTAATTAACATATCTGTAAATACATATCAGTTATCATACTTAATGATGGAATGTTGAAATTTTATCCTGATTCTGAAACTCAGACAAAGGTACTCACTGTCACTATTTATATTTTATGTTGTACTTATACTGTCATAAGATAAAAAAAAATTCTGATATTTGGAAATAAAGTTGATTTTTGAATATTAATTTTATATACAATAACTTGAATAAATTCTCATGTTAATTAAAATAATTTATGTTTAGATTTTGGGGGATTTGTATCATCTACATTTGTACCATCTTTTATAATTATTATTTTACATTATGCTTTTTTTCTAAATTATGAGCATAATTGTGTTCATAATAGCCTTTATTTTTTAATGTTGGATAACCTCTAGTGATGGCTTCATTTTCATTTCTGGTATTATACATGCTTTGTCTGTTTTTTTTCTGAATCAGAGTCAGTCAGGAGTTTTATCAATTTTGTCAATCTTATCAAAGAACCACCTTTCAACATTGTTCATTTTCTCATCTATGTCTTTACTTGACATTTTAATATTTCTTCTATTCCCTTTAATATTTCCAAACTTCTGTTCTTTGAAAAGTTTAACATTTTACTCTTTCTAATTTCTGTAAATGGATCCTCGATTATTGGTTTTCAGTCTTTCTTTTTAATTAACACATGAGTCTATGGCTGTAAATTCTTTGCAATTTTGGGTATAAACAAGTTTAGCTACAAACAAGTACATCTACAAACTTTTCACAAGTTTGGCATGTAAAATTTTTCTTCTTCTTCTTAAAATATTTTCTAATTACCATTTTGATTTCTTGTTTGATCCATGTTTGGGTTTTCTTTTAGAACACTTATTGAAGATTTCCAAACATCCAGAGTTATGGAATTGTCTTTGGTTTTTTTTTTTTATTTTCCTATATAGCAGCAATGAAGAATTGGAATATGAAATTAAAAGCATAATATGATTTATATTAGCAGCCAAAAATATGAAATATTTAAATAAAATTAACTTGGGTGCCTGGGTGGCTCAGTCAGTTGGGCAGCTGACTTCAGCTCAGGTCATGATCTCACTGTTTGTGGGTTCAAGCTCTGCATTGGGCTCTGTGCTGACAGCTAGCTCAGAGCCTGGAGCCTGTTTCAGATTCTGTGTCTCCCTCTCTCTCTGACCCTCCCCTTCTCATGCTGTCTCTCTCTCTCAGAAATAAATAAAGGGTCAAAAAAATTAAATAAATAAATAAATAAATAAAATTAATTTAGCAGAGGTGCCTGTGTGGCTCAGTGGGACAAGCATCTATCACTTGATTTTGGCTCAGGTCATGATCTCACGGTTTGTGAGACAGCCCTGTATCAGGCTCTGTGCTGACAGCATGAGCCTACTTGGGATTTTCTTTCTCCCTCTCTCTCTGCCTCTCCCTTGCTCATTTACAAGTGAGCTCTCATTCTCTGTCTCTCTTTCTCTCAAAAATAAACATTAAAAAATATAAATTTAATGAAGTTTGTATACATTCTATATAAGGAAAACTACAAAAATCTGATGAAATCAACTAAGTAAATGGAGATATATTTCATGTTTATTGATAGGAAGATTCAATATTGTCATGATGTCAGCACTCCTCAACTTAATCTGTAGATACAATGTAATCTTAATAAAAATCTTACCAAATTATTTTCTGGATATTGACAAGTTGATTCCAAAGTTTATAGAATAGCCAACACATTTCTTTTTTTTTTTTTTTAACGTTTTATTTCTTTCTAGGAGAGAGAGAGAGAAAGACAGCGTGAGCAGGGGAGGGTCAGAGAGAGGAGTCACAGACTCTGAAACAGGCTCCAGGCTCTGAGCTGGTAGTCAGCACAGAGCCCGATGCGGGGCTCGAACCCACGAACCGTGAGATCATGACCTAAGCGAAAGTCGGACGCTTAACCGACTAAGCCACCCAGGCACATTTCTGAAGGAGAATAACAAAATTGGAGGAATGTAAAGCTACAGTAATCAAGACAATATGGTATTGGTGAAAGAATACACAATACTCTGGTTCAATAATTCTGATCTGGACATCCATATGCCAAAAAAAAAAAAAGAAAGAAAGAAAATCTAGACACAGATAAGCACCATTTACAAAAATTAACTCAAAATGGATCACACACCTACATGTAAATTGCAGAACTATAAAACTACTAGAAGATAATATAGAATAAAACCTAGATGACCTTGGACTTGATGATAACTTTTTAGGTGCACAACCAAAGACATGAGGATCCATGAAAGAAATAATTGATAGGCTGGACTTCATTAAAATTAAAATCTTCTGTCTGCTAAGCAAAAGACACTCTCAAGAGAATGAGAAGAAAAGCCAGAGAATGGAAAAAAATATTGTAAAAGACATATCTGATAAAAGACTTATATCCAAAATATACAAAGAATTCTTAAAACTCAACAATAAGAAAATGAATGGCCCAATTGCAAAATGGACAAAAGACCTGAGAAAGACACCTAGTCAAAAAGGTACACAGATATCAAATAAGCATATAAAAGATACTCAACATCATATATCACTAGGAAATAACAAATTAAGACAACAATAAGATACCACTGTACATCTACTAAAGACAGAAGTTTGAAACACTGACAGCACCAAATATTGGTGAACTGTGGAACAACAGGAACTATCATTTGTTGCTAGTAGGGATGCAACATGTTATAGCCACTGTGGAAAATGGCATTCACACAAACTTGCACACAGATGTTTATGACAGCTTTATTCACAATTGCCACAACCTGGAAGCAACTAAGATGTCCTTCCATAGGTGAATGGATAAACTGTGATGCACCCAGTTAATGAAATATTATTCAGTGCTATATATAAGTGAGCTATCAAGCATGACCAGATATGGAGGAAACGTAAATGAATATTGCTAAACAAAAGAATCCTATCTGAAAAGGCTGCATACTGTATGAGTCTACCTGTATGACATTCTGGAAAAGGCAAAACTGTGATAACAGTGAAAAGACCAGTGATTTGCAGGCTCCAGGGGGTGCAGGAAAGGATGGGTAGGCAGAGCACAGAGGATTTTTAAAGCAATGAAACTATTCTGTGTGATAGTGTAATGGTAGATCCATACATGTATTATACATTTGTGTTTTATGGTTACTTAATAACACAGTGCCTAAATAATATGCATATTATCTGTTGATCAAAACCATAGGTTGTACAATAGCAAAAGTGAATCCTAATGTGTATTAGGGACCTTGGGTGGTAAAGATCAAAGTGCATCAATGTAGGCTCATCAGTTGTAACAAATGTTCCTTTCTGGTGTGGTATGTGGGTAGTAGGGAAGACTGTGAGTGAGAGTAGAGCAGTGAGTATATGGGAACTCTGTACCTTCTGCTCAGTTTTGCTCTAAACCTGAAACATTTCTAAAAAATAATATCTAAAAATCTGTTGCTTTTTCTCAAAGAGTCATTATAATAACCACTTTGAAAACATTTTTAGTTGCATAACAATTTTAACAAACTACAAATAAAGCTTTACATTAAGATTGATTGACAGCTTTATGTATTTAGTATAGTAACTTCCTTCAAGGAGCTTGTTATTCATACCTTGGATTTTGCTATCAGCTAGAAATGCCAACCAACTCTTTGTAATCTTACTTGGACATCTTGCTTTCTGTAACCTGCCTTCTCTAAACTCAATCAATCATCCTATCACCATTCTTCAAACACACTGAGATTCCATTCCCATGACAACTCTACACTTCCTATTGATTCTGTTTCATCTCAGTTTTGACCTAGTTTTGATTCCTTAATACATCATTTTAACCACTGTCTTTCCAATGTATCTTCAGTTCCTTTCTCCTTGTCCTTCTTAGTCAGTGACAAGCTTTCTCTCGGATTTCGTTAATTATTGACAAAAGTAATAACCACAGGGATAGGTGACATTAGAATTAATATTTCTATATTTTATTATTATGCTTTTGTCCTCAATATATATGCATTGGCTCTTTATTATCTTTTTTACTTCCCCTATCTTCTCCAACTTGCAGAAACTAAATTGCTTTTGAATGAGAGAGAATATAGACATCATCAGATGTGAAACTTTTCAATCTCTTGTTGCTAAATCTATAATCACACTGACATATGTACCTATTCTCTTCTTTTCCCTCCTATAGTTCTTATAAAGTGAATCTTCTACTTGTGCTTATGACTGATTAGATTATCTTCTGCTTCCATCCATCCATCCATTACCTTTGTAATGTCTTTGCATTTTAACATCTCTCTCTTGTTCATTTCCTTCCTCATTTAAACTTCCACAAATATCTTTCATTAAAAACAGATTATCCTCCACTACTTTGGTTTGTGTCCACTCTATCTATTATCTATTTCTGTCCTGTTTATGGCAAACCTTGTTAAAAGGGTAGTCTAGTTTCACCCTGAGGACTATTTTCAAAATTGTGCTATTCAGGCAATAGTGAAAATAGCACATATTTATGTAGGGTGGATGTACAGGATTGCAACTGATGTGCTATGGACTTTTAGTGTTTAAAGTCTCTGTAGTTGCTGCCAAATTGACTTACAAAAATATCCGTAACAATTACCAGCACATCAACAGTTCCATTTACCTATACTTGCCACCATTACTTTGTTACTAATAACTAATTTTGGTTAATTGAAAAGCCAAATGTTATATTTTCATTACTTTAATTTTTGTAATGATATTGGTACTTTCTCAAATATCCATTGGCTGTTTCTTTTTCTGTTAGTTGTGTTTACTCATTAGCCTTTTATCTTTATGTCTCTAGGATATATTAGTAGTGTATAAATATGTATTACAAATATTTTCCTAATTGCTACCACCTTCCCCTAAAATCTTAAGCTCTACTTTTGAATATTATTACACTCTGGCTCACTGCTTGATAAAGAAACTCAGCTCAATGATCAGCCTTCTCTCAGTGTGTTCACAATCTATTTTCAAGTCTGTATCTAGACAGTGTGTTCCTCTTAATCTTAAATCTGATCATGTCTATCTCCTACTTAGGTCATTCCAAAAACTCCCTGTTGACCTAAGGTTTAAATCTAAAACCTTTATCATGGCTTACAAGACTTTTTGATTGACCCCTATTTCCTCTTATTTTTTTTTCCTTTTTGAATACTTTTCTTCTCTCTGCACCAAGCAGTCTGACTTTTGTCTATATTATCTAATAAAATGTTTTCTAACCTTATGGACTTTTCACAGCCTGCTACTTCTAGCCAAAACCCCATGCATTTCTTCCTGTAATTCTTTCTTGAACCTCAAAGAGAGGATGAGTGGCTACTGTTAGGTGTGCCCATGGTATCTGTTGCTTCTTTTCATACTCTAGCACTTACCACATTATATTTTTTTTCTTGGATCCTTTTTTCTCCCCCACACTAGAATTTGTGCTATATGAAGAAATAAAAACAGTTTTGTTCACCATTTTATTCCCAACACCTAGCACAGTATGTGGAGTCTGTTATATAGTCTATAAATATCTATAGAATTAATAATTAACCAAATCCCAAGTATCCTTTTATACTATTTAAAATTTCGTATATAATTTGTTCTTACTTTTGCATACTTTTGACTAGTCTTTTTACATAATTACTATGTTAAATCCTACTCTACTTATTTGTATTTTTCAAGAAGCTGTTTTATATTTATTTTTCACTTTTACATCTTTTGGTACTGTTCTTTTGGTCACTATGTTTTGTTCTTTCTTGTCTCAGGGTTTTTTCGCTCTTTGATTATGTAATAACTTATTGGTTTATTGAACTAGTGACTGAATGAGTTAATAGGTGCCTTTTCTCCTCCCCAACAAAACTGTAAGCTTCATCCATGCAAGGACTGTGTCTTATTTATCACTGCAACCTCAGAGACTAGAATAGTGACTATATATAGGATTAATGAATAAATACTTATTTTAAGGCTATAATTTTGTTAACTAGTTTGAAGTTTCTATTTTAATTTTCTCTCTAGCTTAAGAGTTAAGTTGGTTTTTTTAATAGTTTCTTTTTAACTTCACTTATTAATTTGAGAAAGAGAGGGTGGGAGAGGGATGGAGAAAGGAGAGAAAGAATCCCAAGCAGGCTCACATTGCCAGCACAGAGCCCAGTTCAGGGCTCAAACCCATAAACTATGAGATCATATCATGAGCTGAAGTTGGACGCTTAGCCAACTGAGCTAGCCAGGCACCCCAAGTAGGGTGTTCTTATAATTTCCAAATAAAGGAGAGTTTTTTTCTTTCTTTTATATTTTGTATTATTATTCTATAATTTTTATGCAATGAAATTACAAAATAGAGCATTTACAATTTGTACTTTTGAAAAATTGTTGGGTTTTTCTTTGTGGGATAATATCTGATCAGAATTTTTTAAATCTAACATCATTACTTAAATATAAGGTTTTCATAAGTTATCAAATTTGACTTGCAACTATTAAATCAATAATACAGTATTCAGGTCTCATTACTTATTTAGTTTTTGCTTACTTGCTCTGGAAAAAAACATTCTAAAAATGAGTTACATCTTTTATTATTCCATTTATTTTAATTTTCTTGTGTTAATAAAATTTCTGCAGATTATATGTTATTAGCTCCCCTTATTTGTTATATAAGGATTTGTGATTATGGACCATATATTTTATCAAAGCTAAACCACCATATCTGTCCAATTTAAAACTACTAGCTTTAAAATATTTTTATCTTAATATTTCTCTTTTGCTCATGTTTGCTGTAATACTTTATTTTAACCTTTTCTGTCATTTTTCTTTGAGTGAGATACTTATGAATAACTTACAGCTGGACTTTGTCTTGTGATCCAGTCTATGAGAATCTTTGCATGATGATAGGATTTAACTCATTCATACTTAGTGACATAAAAAGTAATGTTTAATAATAATCGATAATTTAGAAGTACTTGCAATGTGTCCTGTATGGTTCTAAATACTTTAATCTAGTAATGCATTCTTATAATGGTCCAATCAGACCATTATTAATAGTACATACATTAATTAATATACACAATTTACAGTTATAGAAGCTGAGACACAAGGAGATTCTAAGTGGCTTGCTAAGGTTACAGGCATAGAAAAATGGGAAAGCTAGGAAGTAATCCTAAACAGTCTGGCTAAAGGGTCTGCTTTAACCACCAAGTTAATTTTCATGTAGTTTTATGTTTATTTTGAAACCTTTAGATAGTACCTTACATAATTATTGAGTGATTTGCAAAGATCTTTGAAATAGTCATTTAAAAATGCAGTTTTCATTTCCTTTGGATATATACCCAGAAGTGAGATTGCTTGATAATGATAGTTCTATTTTTAATTTTTTGAGGAACCTGATATTGTTTTCCATAGTGGCTGTACCAACTTCCATTCCCACTAGCAGTGCATAATCCCACACTACTGTGTAAAATCCGACCCTACTGATTTTTATTTTTCAAGAAGCGGTTTTATATTTATTTTTCACTTTTGCATCTTTTTGTACTGTTCTGTTAGTCACTATGTTTTGTTCTTGCTTTTCTCAGGGTTTTTCCCCTCTTTGATTATTTCTCCACATCCTCACCAATACTTATCTTTGTCTTCTTGATAGATAAGGTTATTTATAGTAGCCAAGATAAGGAAACAACCTACAGATCCATCAGTATATGCATTGATAAAGAAGATATGTGTACACACACACACACACAAGCACAAGCACAAGCAATGGAACATTACTCAATCATGAAAAATAAAGAAACTCCTATTTGCAGCAACGTAGATGGATCTTGACAGCATTATGCTCAGTAAGATAAAGCAGACAGAGAAAGACAAATACTGTATTATGTTACATATATGTAGAATCTAATGAAGGCAAACTTGTAAAAATAGAAAGTAGAATGGTAGTTACCAGTGCCTAGGAAATGGGGGAACTGGGAAGATGTGGGTCAAAGAATACAAACCTGCAATTGGAAGATGAATAAGTTCTGGTGGGTGGCTCACTTGGTTAAGCATCTGACTTCACTTGAGGTCATGATCTCACAGTTCATGAGTTTGAGTCTGACATCAGGTGAGCTCAAGCCCCGCACTGGGGAGCTCATGCCCCATTTCTGGTGAGCTCATGCCCTGCTTCAGATGAACACAAGGTCTGCTTTGGGTGAGCCCTCTTAAGATGCGCCCCCCTTCTCTCTCTCTCTGTCTTTCACTCTCTCTGTCTCTCTCTCCCTGTCTCCACCCCCCTAACCCATACCTCCTGGGATTCTTTGTCTCCCTCTTTCTCCTCACTCACTTGCACCCTCTCTCTTGCTCTCAAAAAATAAAAAAAAAATAAAAATTAAGTTAAATCAACCATGCATTCTAGGAATAAACATATTAATATAAGTTTTAAATATTTATATCTGAATGGATTTAGTTTGCTAATTTTTGTTAATATTTCAGCTATGTTTCTTAATTAAATTAGATTCGATTTTTCTTTTTTCATATTGCCCTGTCTTGTTCTTTGACATATAATGACTTCATCTTAGTTGGGTAATATTCTCTCTTCCCTTCTTTCCTCAATGCTCTTTCCCTCTTATCTTCCCTTTTTTTCTCTCTCTTTTCTCTTACTTTCTCTTCTTCTCTTTCCTTTTTCTAGAATACGTTGTGTAAAGTAGATTATCCAAACCATCTAGGCTTAGGGGTTTTGTGATAGTTTTGTTTGTGTTTGATTTTTACTGGGTGGATGTATTTAATAATTCTAAATTAATTTAAATTTTATAATTCTTCCTGAAAGTGTTTACATTTTCTATAAAAATGGTCATTTCCTTTATATTTTCAAATTTAAAAGAACAATACTGTTTATAGCCTTGTGTTATTTCTGAATACATAATGCAGTATTACAGATTTAGGCAGGAAAATACTAATATCGGACTGGTAGTTACAAGACCTGATTTATTTTCACAACCTTGTCACTAGCTATACATGACAGCTTAGGCAAGATATTTAATTTCATCAATTCTGTTTCCTTACCAAAGAATTTAGAAACTTGGCTGAGATATTTTGAAAATTAAATAAAATAATTTATTTAATATATCAGACTCCTTCTAAGTGAGAAATCACCAATTATGTTAGTTTTCTTTCTCTCTCTTTTTTCTTCTCTTTTATGGCTATTTGCAGTCTGTAAATTACCTTTTGTGATTTCTCTACCTTATATAATTCCACTCCCTATAGCCACCATACTTCCTGGTCTATTAAGAGTCCTTCTACTCTTATTATTAACACAGTGACAAGAAATTACACTTATTGTAATTTTTAGTCACATTCTTTCATTCATTTCTAATTGTAAACTGCAATATAGGCCATCAAACACAAGTAAAAATCTGGATTAACTATTTCCAGACCATATAATTTTAAGGTGTGTTACAAGGTAGACAATTGTTTGGAATTGGTCAGTTTCTGACATAATAGCTTTGAATTGTTGGGCACAGCTAGGCAAGTGTCTTGAATCAGTCTTGGTGATTAAGCTGATAAGTGTGATATATAAACTATTTTTCTTGGGGCACCTGGGTGGCTCAGTTGGTTAAGTATCCGACTTCAGCTCAGGTCATGATCTTGCAGTTTGTGGGTTTGAGCCCCGTCTCGGGCTCTGTGCTGACTGCCAGCTCAGAGCCTGGAGCCTGTTTGGGATTCTGTATCTCGCTCTCTCTCTGACCCTCCCCGTGCTCATGCTATCTCTCTCAGAAATAAATAAAACATTAATTTTTTTAAAAAAAATAAACTATTTTTCTTTATTTAATCTTGGCAAACTATTTTCATTTTAGTTTACAATCTCATAATGCCAATGATTTTCTGTAACAAGTTGTTGTTGTTTGTTGTCAGTCTTATTTAACATAAGGACAGGAAGGTGTGTGTACACCCTCGATAGTTAAACACAGGTAAAAATTATGCTGCTTTCCATTCTGAACATTAGAGAAGTATGGAAATATATACCGTATGATTTTATTTTTGTAGTATTATAGCAATAACTTAGAATTTATGTTACAATTCTAGAGCCTCATATATTTGTTTTACTTTAACTTTTTTTCACCCACTAAGGAGTGTTTTTAAAAAAGGAATATCAAGGTCTGTGAGATCAAGCCCTGTGTGTGAGGCTCTGTGCTGACAGCGAGGAGTCTGCTTAGGATTCTCTCCCTCTTTCTCTCCCCCTCCCCTTCATGCATGTTCACTCTCTCTGTCTCTCTCTCTTTCTCAAAATCCAAATAAATATTGTGCCTGATATATTATCAATAAATATTTATGAAATAATGACAAACTGCAAGGCAGAAGTCACTGTAATTCATGTATTTTGGGTAATCAAGCAGGATTTATTAGTTTGTAATATTTTATAATAAAAATTTATCAAACATTATTTCTATTTGAATTTACATTGAATAGAATTATACTACTCCCAGCCTTTACTCCCTGTACATCATAAACTTAGTCCTTTTATTTTTTTTTCTTACAAAGAAAATACATTTCTGGTTAAAAGCTTATTCTGAGTTTAGTTGGTAGGATATATGTAACTTTGATTATTCTTACTAAGCCAAAAGATACCAAACAAGGGCTTAAATTAACTTAGCAAAAGGTCTGAAGGTGAGGGAATCTACAATTTGTTTGCTTTTAAGGGCTTGATGATATTCAGAACTCTATGATTCTCTTTGTCTTTCTGAATCTAGGTCCCATATGGATTCCCTAGTTGCAAGCATCCCTACAAGAAAGTAGATTTTTTTTTTTGAGGTTGAAAAACTTTCCCAGAAGTCTCTCAATTGTCTTACCACCTACAGGCCAGAATTGGTCTACATGCTCACATCTAAGGAGGCTTGGAAAAATGTATACCTGGAAAGAATTGGATTCCCATATTTGCTTTAAAGAAGCTTGTGCATCCTGAGATTAAGCACATCACTTTCTTTTCTTTCTCAACTAATCTCTCTCTCTCTCTCTCGTTTCAAAAATAGAATTTAGTCATTCATTACTTGCATATAACACCCAGTACTAATCACAAGTGCCCTCCTTAATGCCCATCACCCCTTTAGCCCATGACTCCATCCACCTCCCCTCCAGCAACCCTGTTTGTTCTCTGTGTTTAAGAGTCTCTTACAATTTACCTTCCTCTCTGTTTTTATCTTATTTTATTTTTCCTTTCTTTCCTCTGTGTTCATCTGTTTTGTTTCTTAAATTCTATAAGTATATCACCATCTCAAACCAACTGGAGTTTAATTTTTAAGAATCACTGCTGAATTGGCAAGTGATAGGGTTTCCTGTCACTTACTTACTGGTCCACAATGCTTTGTTTTTTTTATTATCCCAAAGAGGTGTGGCTTTCCTTTTCTATGCTAAATAAAAATCTACGAAAAGAAAAACTGTTTAAGACTTAGAAAACTATATTCATGAATTAATTTTACTATTCTTTTCCACACTTAAAGTTATTAATAATAAAAAAAAGAAGTTAAGCACTGGAAGAAATTCCATCAATTCTAAAGAGGAATAAAAACCACTAGTCATAAACTTCATACAGAAATTTACATCAGAAAGATTCTGAAACAGATTATATTAATCAAAGATACATATTTTGACGATTTTTTTTCTCAAATAATACATAGCTTTATCATCTGGGAATTCATGACTATTTGTTAAGTATCTAGCATGCTAATTTGTTATAAGTTAGGTTATAAAGTTCAGTGATTCTTTGAGTAAGTTTGAATATAAATGGAAACACCTTTCACTAATATGAAAAATATTCTAAGCTTAGCCCATAATACTTTTTTTTCAAATTTATCTCAAGTAAATTTAATGATTCAGTAAAAAATTGTGGATTTCCTACTACGTGTTAGGATCTATGTTAAATGCTAAGTTACTAATAGAAAACATCGTAGAAGTGGACCCTGCCCTCATGGAACTTACCCTCTTAGAAGAAAATGGAGATTTGTTTGACATGATTGTTGGTAGGTTTAAATGCGAATGTGTATGAGATTTAGTGCCTGTCCCATTTTCATTACTCACAAATTGTTAACTATTGTTCATTTTATGAAAAGATAATACTCAAAGTGTGATGAGAAGTGAATTGTATGGTTTTGTGGGAGAATGCAAGAGGAACAGGGAGATGTTCCTGAGGGAGGCCTAGGAATGTGGCATTCACCGAATGGAATGTGCAGGGCGTGAGCCTGTGTGCCCTTAGGGTCTGTCCTTGCTCTTCCTCTGCCTGCTCCAAGGGATGACCTGTTAGCTGGTTTCTGAAGGTATGAAGGTAACCAGTGGGAGATTCTGGTTGGAGAAGACAGAAAGGGGAAAGGGTGAAGTGAGAGTAGTTCTCTCCCACTTCTCTGCCTCAAGGGATTTACCTAGTAGCTGCTACATCTCCTCAGTCTGGTTCCTGCTAGACCAGCCTGTTGTAGTTCCCGCTTCGGTCAGATGAACTGATCTCATGGACATCAGAAACAGTGCCTTCCTCCTCTCCATACTACACACTGGCATTGACAGTGGCTTCCTGCTATTGCTAATCTCTCTCCCTCATTGGGCTTCTCAGCTCCTCCTCCTCCTATTCAACCAATTTCTCTCCATTCTCTTCTCTCTGTTATAAAAAATTGAAGTGGTTTTTGTTTGTTTGGGCTTTTGTTTGTTGGTTTGTTTATACCGTGAGACACCAGGAAAAAAATGAGCTGATGGGATGTGTTATAGATAGCACATACAGGCTTGTTCCAGAAAGCACAGAGTATGCGATACTGTTTCTATGCATTATAGAAAGCCACCAGAAAACATTGAGAATGTGTTATTATTATTACTTTGAGAAAATAATAGTTTGCTTACACAGAGGTAAGTTTTGATTAATAATCTTAAGTTGAAAATTTTTCAAAGTTTTCACTTTTTCAAGACATTTTACTGGAATGTGAGCATACAGATATTCTTGGATTCTCTGTCTTCCTCCCTGTACTCTTCAAATCCTGGTTCCACTACTAACTTACTACCAGATGTTGTGTTAAGTTACTTTACCACTCTGTGCCTTAGCTTAGTTATTTGGAAAATGGAAATCATAATAGTAACTATTCTACTTTACCTCATAAAGAGCTTAGAATGATGCCTAGCATACAAGGAGTGTTCTAAAATTGTGAGTAGTTACTATTATTTGCCAATTTTGAAGGGGCAAGAAACTATTTTTTGCTCTGGAAAATGAGGAACAATTTATTTGCTTTGCCTAACCTGGACTTTAGACAGACTTGCATGCTATAGCAAATGGGTGTGAATGCTGCAAAGGTTTTGAAAGGACCTATATGACATAAAATTTCATTAAATATCCAAAGTTTAAGGGACCGTCAACAGTTAAGGGGGATAGTTATGTCCATCTTTTTGTATTCAATTTTTTTTTTTTTTAGAAAATAGTCTCTGATACCTTTGGGTAATGGAATTGGAAGGAGGTGAGAGTGGAAACTGGGAGGAATATAAGAAAGCTCTAGAAATCCTCCAGGATAGAAGTCAACAAAGACACTGCTAGCCCATATGGTGCCTTTGTGCTAATTGAAAGGAGACTCCCCTTCCTCCATGCAGATGGAGCATCATGCAGGAACATATGGTTTGGTGAACAGACTTTCCAAGCCAAGAGTCCTTATGCAGTTAACAGACTGCCCCAGTTTACATTGCAAGCACCTCTATACTTTACCCAGGACCTGGCAAAAGAAGTGAAGAATGAATAAAGAATAAGGAAGATATCAAAAGAGACTCCCTTATAGGCTAATTCTTGACCTTCAATGACAGTAACGTGGCGATGGGAACTCACTTCTCAAGGAGGTTTAATCTCAGTACAGCTATGAATCCCTTATGGATGATGGCAGGCAAGCATACAGTAAGAGATTGTAAGATATAGTAAGAAAATCTATCAGTATTTTCCAAACAAAATAGTAAAGTAAGTGTGACTCTGCTAATGAAACTCAAAGGTATAGCACAATAGTGGAAATATGACTTCATTTTTTATTTTGTGTTTTTCTTCTTCAAGGCATTTCTTTCCCTGTCATCTTACTGTTAATTGTTTCTCTCATAAAAAAGAACAAATTTACTTCTTAAAAAATGCTTTGGAGCACTGTCAAAAAACTTTCTGATAAAAAGCCAGGCATCTATCTCATTTGTTATATAGAAATATATTGTTTCACACACAAAGCAAATATTTATTAACCACCTATTGTGGGTTGTCTCTGAAGCCTTTGACTGATTTATACATGCATGCCTGAGAGCTTTGTGTTCAATTTGTGTTTCTAACCACTCCTTCTGAATAAGATGCAATGTGCAATTTTTTATAACCAGAAATTTTTATTCTTTCTTTTTAAATACACTCTGAATGCTTCAAATTTGCAGACACCCTTTGGCAGAATATGAGAGCAGATTGCAAGCATCATTACTTTGGCACTGTCAATAGCTTACCTAATTTAATGGGTATATTTTCACACATTTTTCATTCGATTATAGCTGCCACAGATAGGAATGCTACCCTTATGTGAAAGTTACAGCAGTGATGACAAGTATAGATGTCAATTCCAGAATTATGGACTGAAGCCTCCAGCTAAATCATTCCCCAAGACAGTTTGGCACATCTAGATTCATAAAAATAAGTGATGAATGTCAACTCTTTCTAATTAGGCGATAAGCCAGAGGTACCTCCTGAAAATAACTAAGTTCCGGAATAAACTTAACAGACATAAAGAATGATAACTTTTTAAATATTTTAGTCCTGTTGTTCATATGCAGTTTCAAATGTACAAGTCTATTTAAAGAAATAAATACACTAACAAAAGTTGTTTGCTGAGGGAAGTTTAACCTAGTTTACACGTTAGGTATAACACTGATTTAAAAAAAAAATTATAGTTTGCAAGAGAAGTAATTTCAATTTTCTTTGTAGTTGAAACCAAATTATATATCCTCTTTGGTCATAATGAAATTTTGAAAATCCAATAACATCTGTCAATTCAAAGATTATTTATTTTGTTTCATAACATCTACTAGAGGTGTTTTAAAAGGCAGTAGCAGATAAAATTAACTGGGTGGTTTACTTAAAAGTCAGAAGTAGACAGAAAGCATAGACATGATACTAAGAACCTTATGTTTATCTTAGAAACAGGATAAAATATCAAAATTTAGCAGCATGAAAAACTTCAGAAAAATACCCTCAAATGTGGAAGTTTTAAATTTATGTCACTGGCTAAGTTAGGTTTTTATTTCACTTTCTCTTTTAGTATATATCCTTCATCTTACTAATAAAACTGTATGTATACAATTCAAAGAATGTTTTTAGGTGTAATGTGAAAATGTAAACATTTGATCTCTTTACCTTTTATTCAAAGCAACCCAGTTGAGAAAAAATATCTTTTAACTGTGCTTATTTTGACTTAAATTCCTAATCGATACTTGCTTCCCAACTAAGAGTTGTGATAAGAAGAAACAACAACCATTCTTGAAGTAGTCAGTCTTATCACACAGATTATGTGTCAAATAGACTTTAAGATGCCTCCCTGACAGGGCACTTACATAGTGATGCCAGGTGAAACAGCAGAGCTATCATTCTTAAGACAGAACATCTAACTTTTCAATTTAAATAAGTCATTTCTGAACCTTTGCCCAATGTACTTATTTTATGCATTTTAGGTTCATTTTTAAAAAGATGATAGCTGCTATAAGGCTACAAGAGAAACCGTACATATTATCATTCGCAAATAAGTGAAAGTTAAGGCAAGTTAATAGTGGATATGGCAATTTGCTTGCCACTTCTTCACCATTAATAAGTGATAAATTGTTCTAATAACATGAATAGATTACACTTCTCAGATATGAAATTAATAAAAAATACACATTTTGATGAAAAAACATCATAATTTGCCCATACCAGATACGCTGCCCAGTATTTCATAATTATTGGCTTTAATTTGTGTGCCCTGTTGCCATTTTATCATGATCAAGGTTTTCTTCTAAGATGGTATAATATTCCATATCTCACAACTAATTGGCCTCCTCAAGCCAGTAAGCAAATGAATCCCTGGAGTAATTAGGCATGTTGAAAAAGCTATGAACTTGTTCAGATTTCTGTAATAAAATTCTACTTGATAAATATTTAATTAAGTTAAATAAAAGAATTCACAGACCTTATTTATATGCTTGCATACATTTATTACTAAAAGACGTATGTACAAGTTATGGATTACATTCAATTTTTAGTAATATGAGTTCCCCCAAACTGACTGTGACTTAAACCAGCATATTTTATTTTTCTATATTTGTCTCCACTAGTTAAGTAATAATAACAGGCTGGTGAAGTACCTCAGAGATGTCTCCAGAAACACTAGCTTCTTTCAGCTGTCTACTGAGGCATATGCGTTTTGTCCTGCTTATTGTCTGCACGTTGAATGTGCCATCGCTAACATCATATCCATGTGATAATCAGGACAAAAGAACAAAAGGATAACACAAAGAGGAGAGGGGAACAGTACCCACCTCTTTGAAACAGCTTCCTCAGAAGCCCGTGGGGCTTTGGCTTACAGAACTTTAGCCTGATTAGGTCACTTTGCCACTCCTATACTCAAAGGAGTTTGGGAGATGCATGATTTTAATATTTAGGAAACAGATATTTTGAACAAAATCAGGACTCTATTTGTGAAGAAGGGGGAAATGGGTATAGGGCATTACCAGAATGCTTCTGAGAATTGAAAAGAAAGCTAGGTGCAGCAGTACTTATAAGTGGACAAAATGGACTTTAAAATAAATCCTATACAAGAGACAAAGAAGGACACTGTATAATCATAAAGGGAATAATCTAACAAGAACATATAACAATGATAAAGTTTTGTGTACCAACACAAGAGCACTCAAATACTTAAAGAAGCTAATAACAAAGCTAAACAAAGTAATCAATAGGAATACAATAATAGTAGGGGATTTTAACACCCCACTTACATCAATGGATAGATCAGACAAACAAAAAATGGATAGATCAGAACTATCACAAGGAAACAGTGGCTTTTAATGACACATTGGACTAACTATATCTAACACATATATTTAGAACATTCTATCTAAAAATAGCAGAACACACATTCTTTTCAAGTGTGCATGGAACATTTTCGAGAGTATATCACACATTGGGCCATAAAATAAGATTTAACATGCTCAAAAAGAGTGAAGTCTTACCATTTATCTATCACAACACTATGAAACTAGAAATCAACCACACAAAAAAAAATGTCTGAAAACAACACTATGTGTTACATGTTACATTGTTATATTGTTACATGTTAGTTACATGCTACTAAACAATCAGTGGGTCTACTAAGACATCAAAGAGGAAATGAAAAAATACATGGAAACAAATGAAAATGAAAATATAACAGTCCAAAACCTTTGGGATAAGGCATAAACTGTTCTAAGAAGGAAGTTTGTAGCAATACAGGTCTACTTCAAGAAGCAAGAAAAACATCAAATAAACAACCTAACCTTACACCTAAAAGAGCTAGAAAAAGAACAACAACCAAAGCCCCAAACCAGCAGAAGGAAAGAAACAATAAAGATTAGATCAGAAATAAATGAAATAGACACTAAAAAAATACCCCACAATAGAACCGGTCAATGAAACCAGGAGCTGGGTTCTTAGAAAAGATTTTTAAAAAATTAATCAACCTTTAGCCCGACTCGTAAAAGAGAAGGAGACAGAGAGGATTCAACTAAACAAAATCAGAAATGAAAGAGGAGAAATAACAGCCAATTCCACAGACAGAAAAGGCTTAAAGAGTATATTATGAAAAATTATATGCCAACAAATTGGACAGCCTAGAATAAATGGATAAATTCCTAAAAACATCTGCTTCCCAAAGTGAAATCAAAAAGAAGTAGAAATTTGAAAAGACTGATTGCCAGCAATGAAATGGAATCAATAATCAAAAAACTCCTAAGAAAGAAAAGTTCAGGATGAGATGGGTTCATGTGTGAATTCTTCCAAACGTTAAAAGAAAAGGTAATATGTATTCTTCTCAAACTATTTTTTTAAAAAAAAGAGGAAGGAAAACTTCAAATTAATTTTATGAGGCTAACATTATCCCAATAACAAAACCAGAAAAAAGACTGCAAACAAAACTACAGATGAATATGTCTGATGAACATTAATGCAAACATCCTCAACAAAATCTCAGCAAACCAAATCCAACAGTACATTTAAAAAAATGATTCACCATGGTCAAGTGGAATTTATTACTGGGATGCAAGGGTGGCTCAATGTTCAGATATCAGTCAAAATGGTATGTCACTTCAACAAGAGAAATAATAAAAACCATAGGATCATTTCAATAGACATAGAAAAGGCATTTGACAAAGTACAACATCCATTCATGATCAAAACCTTCAACAAAGTAGGTTTGAAGGGAACATACCTCAACATAACCCCACAGATTACATCATCCTTACTGAGGAAAACCTGAGTGCTCTGCCCCTAAGATATGAACATCAGCAATATCCACTCACTATGAGTATTCAACATAACAACAAAACAACGAGAACTAAGAGGTTCTCGTCATAGAAGTCAGACAAGAAAAAAAAAAGTTATCCTAATTGGCAAGAAAGAAGTAACTCTTTCACTATTTGCAGATGACATAATACTAGAGATACTAGAGAAAACTCTAAAGATGCTCCAAAAACCTACTAGACTTGAAAAATAAGTCCATCAATGTTGTAAGACACAAAATCAATGTACAGAATTCTCTGTATTTTTATATGCTAATAACAAAGCAACAAACAGAGAAATTAAGAAAACACTCCCTTTTACAATTACATAACAACTATTAAAATACCTAAGAATAAAGTTAAACAAGAAAGTAAAAAGCCTGTACACTGAAAACCATAAAACATAGACAAAAGGAATTGAAAATAACAAAACAGATAAAAAGATATTCCATGTTCATGGATTGGGAGAACAAATATTATTATTATTATTATTATTTTTTTTTACAAATAGTTTATTGTCAAATTAGTTTCCACATAACACCCAGTGCTCATCCCCACAAGTGTCCTCCTCCATGCCCACCCCTCCTCCCCACATCCATCAGTCCTCAGTTTTTGTCAGCATTCAAGAGTCTCTCATGGTTTGCCTCTCTCCCTTTCCCCCACCATTTCCCCCCTTCTTCTCCCCCTTGTTCCTCAGTTAAGTTCCTCCTAATCCTCCTATATGTGACAACATATGATATTTGTCCTTCTCTGCCTGACTTATTTCGCTCAACATAACCCCCTCAAGGTCCATCCATGTTGCTACACATGGCCAGATTTCATTGTTTCTCATTGGGGAGAACAACTATTATTAAAATGCGCATACTACCCAAAGCAATCTACAGATTTAATGCAATCCCTATCAAAATACCAAAAGCATTTTTCACATAGGTAGAACAAACAATCCTAAAATTGGTATGGTTTCACAAAAGAACCCAAATAACCAAAGCAATCTTGAAAAAGATGAACCTTAGAGGATCACAATCCCAGATACCTCAAAGTGAAAGTAATCAAAACAGTATGGTACTGGCAGAAACATAGATGAATAGATCAATGGAAAAGAATGGAAAACCCAGAAATAAACGCACAACTAATCGTGTCAATTAATCTTTGCCAAAGAAGGCAAGAATATGCAATGGTAAAAAGGCAATCTCTTCAACAAATGATGTTGGGAAAACTGGACTCCAACATGCAAAACGATGAAATTAGACCACTTTCTTATACCATACACAAAACTAAATTCAAAATGGATTAAAGCCCTAAATGTGAAACTGAAACCATAAAAATCTAAGAAGGAGCACAAGCAGTGATTTCTCTGACATTGACCATAGGAACATTTTCTAGGTGTGTCTTCTAAGGCAAGGGAAATAATAAATAAATAAATAAATAAATAAATAAATAATCATTGAGACTACATTAAAAAAAAGAGCTTCTGCACAGAGAAAGAAACAATCAACAAAACTAAACAATAGCCTGCTTGCTGGGAGAAGATATTTGCATATGACATATCCAATAAAGGGTTAGTATTCAAAAAATACAAGGAATTTATACAATTCAACATCAAAAACAAATTATTTGATTAAAAACGGGCAGAAAACATGAACAGATATTTCTCTAAAGAAGACATCCAAATGGCCAATAGACACAATGAAAAATGCTCAGTATCCCTAATAATCAGGGAAATGCAAATCAGAACCATAATGAGGCATCACCTCACATCTGTCAGAATGGCTAAAACTTGAAACACAAGAAAAAACAAGTGTAGAAAAAGGAACCCTCATGCATTGGTGATGGGAATGTAAATTGGTACAAACACTGTGGAAAACAGTATGGAAGTTTCTCAAAAAATTAAAAATGGAATCACCATATAATCTAGTAATTCCACTACTGAATATTTACCCAAAGAATATGAAAACAGGAATTCAAGAAGATATATGCACCTCTATGTTTATTGCAGCATTGTTTTCAAAATCCAAATTATGGAAGCAACCAAAGTGTCTATCGATAGATAAATGGATAGAGGCACTTGGGTGACTCATTTAGGAATATGACTCTTGATTTTGGCTCAGGTCATGATCTCACAGTTTGAGATCTTGAGATCTTACAGACTGAGCCCTGTATTGGGCTTTGCGCTGCATGTGGAGTCTACTTAATATTCTGTTTCCCTCTTCCTCTGCCCCTCCTCTATGTATATGCTCTCTCTCTCTCTCTCTCTCTCTCTCTCTCTCACAACAAAAATAGATGAATGGATGAAAAATATGTGATAGATATAGATGGGTATACACAATGGAAGAGAGTATAACGCTAAGCAAAATAAATCAATCAGAAAAAGACAGATATCATACTAGTTCAATCATATGTGGAATTTAAGAAAGAAAACAAGCAAAAGGAAGAAAAGAGAAAGAAAAAGAGATAAACCAAGAAACAGATTCTTACCTATAGAGAACAAACTGATGGTTACCAGAGGGGAGGTGGGTGGGGAGTTGATGAAGGGGATTAAGTGTACACTTATCATGGTAAGCACTGACTAATGTATAAAATTGTTCAATTACTATATTATACCACTGAAGGCAATATAACACTGTGTATTAAGTATACTGGACGTAATTTTTATAATAAAATTTTTAAAAAGAATTTGACGATTCCAAGTACAGCAACCACCAAAATGAAAACATTTGTATTTGTCAAGTTTTGAAATTTTACCCACAAATATTAATCTAATAATTGCTAAATTTTTGAGTTCTAAATTTATGAGATTGTATATAAACTACAAATTGACCTGATATCTTTTGTAATAATAATATGGAGTATAGGGGCACCTGGATAGCTCAGTCAGTTAAGCATTCGCTTCTTGATTTTGGGTGAAGTCATGATCTTATGGTTTGTGAGTTCAAGGCCCACTATGGACTCTGTGCTGACTGTGCAAAAAGCCTGCTTTTGATTCTCTTTCCCTCTTTCTCTGTCCCTCCCTCACTCTCACTCTCTCTTTCAAAATAAATAAAACTTATAGATAGATAGATAGATAGATAGATAGATAGATAGATAGATATGCTATGTAATAGCATGAACAAAACTGCCAGTGTTTCAATGTTAACAAGGCCTGATGAGGTATCCTGCAAAGAAAAAGTGTTATGTAACAATTGTTATATGAACTTCTATAGCACTAAAACTGACTAATGCTTTTTGCAACAATGTGGCAGTTGGCTTAATGCATGTTATGTCAAATGGTAACTTTTTTCTTGATGCCTAACACATAGATTCCCAGGTGGCACTCCCTCTGAAATAGTGCTTTATAATTTAAAAAACTCCAGGTCTTGTGTTACCAAAAAACTTATGCTAGTATTTGTTTATTTAATATTCATCAAATTGATTACTGATTTATCCCAACTGCATTCACTGAAATTGAGGCTGTAGTAGTGAACATGGCTTACTGTCTGTTCTCAGGAGTTGATAGTCTGACCTAGTGAATGCCAATTCGGACTCATGGTTGCCAGGATACACAATTCCACAGGCCGCCATCCACAATGTACTCTAGTGAAAGATGCCTCCCCTAGGTTATAAAGAGAAGGCTTCAGGTTAACCACATGTGTATTACAATGTGTATTACAATAACTCCTCACTTTTCCACCACATTTGGGTGGAATTTTTCTCAAGGGGAAAAATGTTATGTTGCTTGGAGGATTAAATAAGATTACATATAGACATTTTGTAGGTATAATAAATTTTAGTTTTAAAAGAAATATTCAGTTCTTTTGATTAATAGTGTGGGTTCTGAAGTTACATGGACTGAATTGAAATTTTGGCTCTACTGTTTTCTAGCTGTGAATGACCTTGAGCAAGGAATGCCCTTCTCTATGAAATGTTGACCTTATAGGATTCCTGTGAGAATAAATGAGCTATGTAATTCCTGTAATCCTGCCTTCTCAATACATTGGATTATTAGCTGATTACTTGATTCTGAGTTACTAAGATTCAGCATCCATTTTATTCAACAGTATTTGATAGGCATTTTCCTAGCCATTTATTTTATGCACTTTTCTTTGCCTTAGTAAATAAAATAAATGTTTTAAACTTTTCCTCATTCAAATACCATTGCTACAAATATTGATATACTACAATTTTTAATTTTCCATAAAATTATCTCACGGTTATTCATTGCTTACTGAGCACAGAGGACTCATGTCAGCATTTAACATGTATAACCTCACTTGAGTCTTGGAACAAAGTTTGCTATTATGAAATTTAGAGGTTTATTTTGTTTTTGTTTTGTTATTCACTTCTTTGCATAGTCTCAGATGTAATTTATGTAGTTGAAGATTTTTAATAATAGGAAATAAGTAAAAATGAATATTTTTAGTACTTTGTGATGAACACTGCTTACTTAGCTCACAGAAGCATTCTAGCTTAATGTTTCTCTATGTTTTCTACGGGATAGATATCTCTCCACAGAAAGAGAAGCTATGATTCTGACTTAGAAAGTTACCTCCACCCCTACCACAACTGTTATTTGATTTACTCTCTGTTGAGAATTAATGCTTCAATGGTCTTTTCTCTGCATACATGCCCCTGGATTGTCTTCATATGTTCAGATGTCCTCTTCTTTTTTCTTTTTTTTTTTTTAACATTTATTTATTTTTGAGAGAGAAAGAGAGCATGAGCAGGGGAGGGGAACAGAGAGAGGGAGACATAAAATCTGAAACACGCTCCAGGCTCTGAGCTGTCAGCACAGAGACCGACACAGGGTTTGAACTCACGAACCATGAGATCATGACCTGAGCCGAAGTCGAACGCTTAACCAACTGAGCCACCCAGGTGCCCCAGACGTTCTCTTCTTATAAGGACACCATTAGGATTGAATTAAGTCCCATCCTAATGCTGATTTTAATTTAAGCATCTCTTTAAAGGCCTTGTTTCCATATACAATTACATTGTGGCATATTGGGAATTAAGACTTTAACATACTGAATTTTAGTTGAGCCCATAATACAGTCTATTTAGACATAATTTTTCTTCTATACTTTCTTATGTATTGGATATTAGACTTATGTTAAAATGCACAAAATAAATAGCAATGTGAAATAATATCTTTTCATGTTGTAGTAATACATCATGTTTTCTGATCAAGAATTTGCTATTATTTTAACAAACAGAGGGCAAGTTATTTAAGTACAAGGTCTAATAAATCTTAGCATTTGTGATGAGAGCCATTTCAGATTAGATACATAAATTGACATAGGTAAATAAATGTTATGCATTTATCTAATGTTTTATTTTTACCAATGCTCATTTAATAATGCTAGCCAATATAGAGGGAAAATGCTATTCTAGGTAAAAAATTTAGGACTTGTACCATTCAATGCTAGTAAACATACCTTTGATTCAATACTAACAAAATAGTTCTGATTGATTATTTTTAAAGACTCCAATGTAAAATAATATTGCTTTAAAAGTGATAAACTATATTTTTGTATAAAGGATAGTGCAATCAAGAAAGATTGTTTTAGGGGCGCCCGGGTGGCTTAGTCGGTTAAGCGTCCGTCTTTTGCTCAGGTCATGACCTCGTGGTTTGTGGGTTCGAGCCCCGCGTCGGACTCTGTGCTGACTGCCAGCTCGGAGCCTGGAGCCTGTTTCAAAGTCTGTCACTCCCTCTCTCTCTGACCCTCCCCTGCTCATGCTGTCTCTCTTTCCTAGAAATAAATAAAATATTAAAAAAAAATGAAAGATTGTTTTATTTGTTGTCATTTTGCCTTCTAAATTTTCTACTGAAATTGAGCTGGATTTATAAAGGAAAATTGGTTTTTCTTTTTTTTCCCCTCTCCTACATCTTCAGATACATCTTGGTTAAGAGCATTTATGCTATATATTGGTTATTAGTGTTTGTTTCATTATTCACTTGTGCATATTATAAGCTTATTTCTATGGTGCTGCCAAGCACATAGCCCTCAAAGTCAGTTCAGTGTGTAACACTTCTGACTGGACAACACATTCAAATATATCCACCTGTCTTTACAGTTGTACTCCATTCATTAGACATGTCCTCTGGTGCTATTTTTGGAATGCTTACCATGTGCCAGGAACAGTTGTAAGGTTTTCTTTTGCTCTTTGGTATTATTTTTCCTTAAGCAAGAATATTATCAATCTCCAACTTATCAGGCTATTTAAGAATGTCATGTTTTCACAAAAGATCTTCTTCAAGATCATGTAGTTCAGTGGTCTTTTGACACAAGAATTTCACAGAGCAGGGGTATTTTTTTGAAATATTTTTAAAAATGTTTTATTTATTTCTGAGAGAGAGAGAGAAACAGCGTGAGGAGGGGAGGGTCAGAGAGAGAGGGAGACACAGAATCCGAAGCAGGCTCCAGGCTCTGAGCTAGCTGTCAGCACAGAGCCCAATGTGGGGCTCGAACCCTTGAACTGAGATCATGACCTGAGCCAAAGCCAGACGCTTAACCGACTGAGCCACCCAGGTGCCCCGCAGGGAAATTTTTTTTTAATAGTTTGGACATTTTATTAGAATATTAATGATAAATTTTCCATTTATTATCACCACCAGTTTATGAAAAAGAACATTTCAACACCAAAAAGACTGCTCAATGCAGACCTCAAAACTTTGCTTATTATTCTCATTTCCCTGTTGTGCCTTTGTCATCCAGAGTCCAAAATTTGGGAACTGCTAATCCAGGAAAACAGAACAGAAAGTAAGAGAGGCTGTAAATATCAAGAGGACCCATTAAAGACCTATGTATAGAATAATGCATATCTTCTCAACATGTTAGTGATTTTCTAATTAAAACGTAAAAAAAATGTTACTGTGTAACACTTGAAAGAATGACGTTTAGCTTATTTATTTAGTATAAAGTAATTGATAAATAGGAAAGAATGTTTTTGTTAAAAAATGTGAAGTCATCCACTTATAGCTTTAGTTCCCTAATAAGGCTTTTCATGTTCTTTACCATAACTTATAATACAAACATTTCTCTCAATATAAAAAGTAGAGTTTCAAAAGAACTTTTTCATTGAATAGAAGTTTTAGAACCTAAAGATTGATTATATGCTGATAAATGTCTATGATGTTAATTATAGTAGAAGTAATTAAAGTGACAATATAATGGAAAGTATCAAGAAATTACTATAATATTTTACTTCATCATAATTATTAAAAAATAGAAGGAAAGGAAGGGAAGACAAAAATATTCAATTAGGAGCAAAATCATAGTTATTCGTTAAGGTATAAAAATCCAGTCAATTATCGACACAAAATTAGATACTTGCATTGAGTGTCTGTGTGCATGTAAGAGAGATACTGTTTACTGACCCAAATACACAAGACCTAATTTCTCATCCACACTTGTGTATTTCCTATTAGTGGTAATAAATGTTCCCAAGATGTTATCACTATATGTTTAGTCTGAAAACCAAAACATAATAGTGTTTTTAAAGTATAATGACTAGTCAAAAACATTTGTTTAAAACAATAATCCATTGGATTCTTTATTTTAATGTTCATTTATTTGTTTTTAAAGAGAGAGAGAGAGAGAGAGAGCACACAAGTGGATAAGGTGCAGAGAGGGAGAGAGAGAATCTCAAGCAGACTCCCAGCTGCCAGCACAGAACCTGACATGAGGCTCAATCTTCTGAACGGCGCAATCATGACCTTAGCCAATATCAAGAGCCAAATGCTGGGGCGCCTGGGTGGCTTAGTTGGTTAAGCTTCCGACTTTCGCTTAGGTCATGATCTCACGGTTCGTGGGTTCGAGCCCCGCATCGGGCTCTGTGCTGACTGCCAGCTCAGAGCCTGGAGCCTGTTTCAGAGTCTGTGACTCCCTCTCTCTCTGACCCTCCCTGCTCATGCTGTCTCTCTCCTAGAAATAAATAAAACATTAAAAAAAAAAAAAAAAGAGCCAGATGCTTAACTGACTGAGCCACCCAGGTGGCCCCAATTTCTCGGATTCTTAATGGCACTATCTTTTGCATAGATTACTTTATGTAAAGAATTATCAGTGCTTCGGGAAAATTCTTATAGAATTACTTCAGAATGACACATAGAACCAAAGATCTATATTGTCAAATCTGAAATAGATTCCTTTGACTTATTAATAATGTAAATGATGGAAATCCATTGGTTAAAAAAAATCTGTATACTAGTCTGCTAATATTCTGTAGTGTACCTTATAGCAACTGTTTTTAACTCATAACTTTTATACCAGTACTGTGAGAATTTAATTGCTCTTACTTGATCTTAAAGTAATTATGAATACTCTTAGCAATTATTCTGATACAATACAAAGAAGCCAGGATCAACAGAGATCTTATAGCATAGAGATTTTGAAATTAGAGAAATGTGAATTTGAATCCTATCTTTCCTACTTCCTATCTGTGTCATATCCTAAAACATTTCTAAGGCTCAGTTTCCTCATATCTTAAATACAATGGTAATATTTTAAGTAATTCCTATTAGTTTGTTTTTACCCTTCCAAAATATATCATGATAATTGAATATGTTTGTTTTGTAAAAAAAAAAAAAGTGTTACTTTTATTATTGTCAGCATGAAGTACTGCATACCCTAAAAGAAACTTTCCATGAAAACAACTAAAAATCTGTATGAAATAAAAATTACATTTCTTTAAATGAATTGCTGAGTTGGCTAGAAAATAAGGAAGTAGCCAAAAACTAAATCAAGGAGAAGACCATTGAAGATAGGTAAGAATTGAAACTAGATTTACCCTAAGGCCATCTGCTAAACTGTAGGAAACATAAGATCTTGTTTTATTGGCAGGAAATGGCCAGTCAGGAAGTAAAGCTTAGATAATCTCTGTACTAAGTACACTCCAATCAGGACCTCAAAGAATCCTCAAAGATAAAATTTCCAAGAAAAATGAGCTCATTTTATAAAGTCACAAAATGCATAAGGAAACCAGAAGCATGGCACTATAGATCAGAATCAGCAGAAACAAGAACCAAAATCATCAGATCACAAAGTTTTCAGACATTAAAATTATCCTAACTTTATGTGTTTTAAGAAATAAAAACGGAAAATGTGAGAAAAGAACAGGAGTCGATAAAAATAATCAGGTGGATTTATAAAAACACAATTGGCAGAACTAAAGAAATCAACAATGTATGATGAAGCATGCTGGGACTAACATCAGCAGAGAGCCATTTTCACACCTGTGTCTAAAATAGCATGGAAGAGGACAGATTTTGAGAAACTTAAGAGAGCTGTCTTTGTAGCTATAGCAGTGCGTCTTCTGAGAGGAACTGCAAACTTTGGAGGATGAATGCAACAGAGAAAATAAATACCCCTGCCTCTCTCTTCTCACACTTAGTTTCCCGCTGGTACCTTTCACTGGCCAAACACACCTTGATGTCAAAGGTAAGGGAACTTTCTTGTTGCATGACATAGAAGTTAGTGTGCCAGGACACAGAGCAGAGTAGATGAAGGAGGTTTAGCAGAGCAAAGAGAGAATTTCCAACACAAGATGTTAAGAGACACTTAAGATAGAGTGCAAAGGCCTAACTTCCATTTAAAGTTATAAAAAGAAAAAAACAAGAACAAATAATCAAAGGTACAAAGAAGAACTTTTTAGAATTGCTAAAAGACAATACATCTCAAATCAAAAAAACCCAATATAAAAAGAAATTTACAAATAAACAATATCATAGTGAAACTAAAAAACAGGAAAGACAATGAAAAGATCTTAAAATCAGCTAGACAGGAAAGAAAGATTAACTCCTGAAAAGAGTAGTAAATCATACCTGATTTCTCTACAGCAACAGTGGATCCATAGGTTGTAATAACACCTTCAATGAGCTATAAGCTATCTGTCCACATTTGGCTCTTTATCTTGTAGAGCTATCCCTCTATCTTGTAGAGCTGCAAAATGTAGACATTTTCAGATGAGCAACTGAGAAATTTAAAATCTCTTGACTTACTTCAAAGTAAATTTTAAGGGATGAACCAGGAAGAAGGATTCTTATCAAAGGGAGAATGTCTGAGATGGAAAAGAATAGTAAAACCAATATTAAATATGTGAATATATCTAAACAGAAATCATAATTTTGAAAGAAGACAAAAATAAAATGAAAACAGGAAAGAAAAACCCTTCAATTTGAAAAAAATAAATAGATAATCTGTATAAATAGAAAGCACACAATAAAACTGCAGGAATAAATCTAAATTTATCAGTAAAATCAAATAAATGCAAATATAATATTCTGATTTAAAAATGAATTTGTGAAAAGCCTGATTGAAAATACATTACAATATTTTTCCCCAAAAATAGAACTTACTTCTAAGGACCTCAAAATTTTTATTTTGTTTTATTTTTAATATAGCTTATTGTCAAGTTGGTTTCCATATAACACCTAGTGCTTATCCCAACAGGTGCCCTCCTCCATGCCCATCACCCATTTTCCCCTCTTTCCAACCTCCTATCAACCCTCAGTTTGTTCTCAGTATTTAAAGTCTCTTGTGGTTTTCCTTCCTCCCACTCCTTAACTATTCTCCCCTACCCTTCCCCAATGTAGGGGCCCCCAAAATTTTAATCCAAAAGTATGGAAAGTGATATTCTAGGCAATTGCTATCCATGAGAGCTCTTGCAACTGTATTATCAGATAATTAGATTGTAAGGTAAATAGCCTTATTAGATCTTAAGATCACTACAAAATGACAGAACATTCAATTCATCAGGATGTTATAGTTATAGCTTCTATATACTCAGTAATATAGACTAAAATTATATAAAACAAAAAAAATAACAGAAGTACAGGAGAAATAGAGAAATTCACCAGACATACTGGGAAAGTAGTCAGACATTTCTCACTAATTAATATATAAGCAAAAACAAAAATCAGCAATGCTTGGGTAATATACATTGTTTTGAAAGTATATATAATCAATAAACAATGAATTTTACAAATACGTACATTAAAAGATTATGTTACAAGCTGATAAGCATTAGGGTAAAGGTAAAGTAAAACAGGGCAAAAATGATCAAAAGTATTGCTGCAGGACTGAAATATTGGGAGAGTTGCTCAAAGTATGGTATTAAATGTGGTTGTTAGGATAGACATTGAAATAGTAACCTCTGAATAAAGGCTTGACCAAGGGAAAGGAGTTCCAAACAGAGGACACTGCTGGAGTAAAGGCCTAAAGCAGGAGCATATACACTCAAGTGGATTGACTAAGAGGGACAGAAAAGGGTATGAGGAGAGGCAGCATTACACAAAGGGCCCCAAAGGACTTTGGCTTTTCACAGGAGTGAAACCTGAGTAGACTCCCTGGGTGCTGAATTCAAAATAAACCATAGGGAAGCAAGGGTTGTACCACAGAAGCTGTGAATGTTTGCTCTATTATTGTTTTAATGGATAATAATGTATTTACATATGCACAAAAGTAGATAAGCAAAAGGAAACAAAGAAAAGCAAAATCCCTCTGGCAGAGAAAAGGGAAGACACTGGGGCAAGAAATGCCAGGTGGGCAGTTCTGAGGTGAAATAGCCATGTACATGTGATGTGATCCTTCCTTTGATCCATAAATTTTTAGAAAAAGCAGAAAGATTTTTTAAATGCTCCTAGAATTAGCACATAATTATGTGATGTCCATCTGAGTAGTTCAGGCTATTCAGGTACTCAGCCTCAAATAGGGACTTAATTGGGTTTTTCCCAGAAGAACTCTATCTTCCTAGATGAATCATCTTGACCTCTCTTTCTTAGTAAAACATACCACATTTTCCACTTTTTTTCATTTTAGCATAAGATGCTAAAAGACTGAAAGTATTTATGCTTTAAGATATCCTAGAACTTTTAAATATGTTTCTGGTTATCATGTCATCTGCTTCTGTCATCAGTAAGAATCATCGCCATCAAACAGTACTCACTTGATTAATCGTAACACATCATTTATTTAAAGAACATTTTGAATATCTTCTGTGACTCTGCACCATATGCAACAATTCTCGAGAGATTACTAGAACATTGTCCAAACATTCAAAAATCTCAGTTTAGTGACTGTGAACCATTGACCTGTGGGGCATTTCTGTAACTAAAAGACATTCATCAGGAACAGAATGCAGAACAGGCTGAAGACAGAGAAATACAGGGAAGAATATGGTCTTCACATCCCCCCATTACAAAGAGTGATGTCATTTTATTTATATATTATAGTATATGTTTAGATATTTATGCACATTTTGAAAAGAATAATATTTATTCATATTTGCCAACCCTCCCCATTTCACTCTGAGAAAGGAATACATGCTTTTCTTGCAAAATAAATAAAGAACTCTCACATAAATTTTTTTTTCCTGCATCTTAACAATGACCCTATGTGATAGTAAGCCCCTCTCTGAGACTTAAGAAGGCTCCAAGTGAAAGTGGAATCATCTTAGAAGGAGCGGAGCTGTTCCTTCATTTAGGTAGCTGTGCCAAGGTGGAAAGATAAGCAGGAATCAGAAAGAATGGACAGGAGTCTGGCTTTGTTCTGACCTTAGGTAAATGAGTCTCAGTTTCTTCATCTGTAGAATATTAAGTCCACAGCCTCTTTATAAAGAATGAATAATATATATGAAGATGTTGTATAACCATAGATCACACTAGAACTGTATAGGTCATACATTTATTTCTAACACCATTTACTCATATAATCATTTGAAAAGGAATATTTAATTTCCATTGTAGTTAATGAAATTGTGCTAGAACCTCACAGAGGAGACAATTCTACTACCCTCAAGGACTTCTAGTGGAGTCTGGGGTGATAAGATACATGTGTAGGACCCTTAATAAGACAGAGACAGGATAGTTGGGGAAGTTGGCAAAATCATAGAAGGCTTTTCAGAAAGAGATGATTCTGTATTTTGGTGGCATTATTCATCTCCTTCCATAAATGTTGACTCAGGTGTTTTCATGTGAATGTTATTCATTTTTGTAGGCAAAAGTCTCTGTTAATTTAGTCACTTCACTTGTGTAATTTTAAGGTATTTTAAAAAATTAATTCCGAGTTTAGTGAACTTAATTGATTATCCTTTTGTAATTTTGGCAACGAATATATTCTTAAATCTTGCATGTAACTGTTAATTCTTGTAAGGATTTACACAAGGGAAGTTTGCTACAACCTTGTACCAACTGAAGTTTTCAATAAAATACCTTTGTATAGATACAGACTTCTGATACAATGTTATTTTCTGTATGAGTAAAAAACAAAAATATTTTATGGGGCACCTGGGTGGCTCAGTCGGTTGGGAGTCCAACTTCAGCTCAGATCATGATCTTATGGTTTGTGGGTCCGAGCCCTGTGTCGGGCTCTATGCTGACAGACAGCTCAGAACCTGGAGCCTGCTTTGGATTCTGTGTCTCCCTCTCTTTCTGACTCTCCACTGCTCAGACTATCTCTCTCTCTCTCTCTCTCAGAAATAAAATATTAAATTTTTTTAAATATATTTTTTCTTAAATAGTATAGAAGTTAATCAGTTTAAAGCTAGAATTTTGTCAGTAGTGTGCTTCCTGAGTCTATGAGGAGCTTGACTTTTTTCCCATTGGTAACACATGTTCTTCCCATTAATTTCATGGATTTTTATGGGATAACTGTCCGCTACAACCTCTATAAAGTAAACTATATATACCATCCACTTTCCCGTTTGATTTGTTGTTTACAAAAGGTAGAAACAATATACTATAGACTTCATCCCTTAAATGTATGACAAGGCCATGTTAAAAACAAGCTTCTCCTCTTTGAAACTATTGATGATCCCTGCAGTTTTGGTAAATCATCACTGGCCCTAAAACTCAGACATGTGATACTTTCCCAACTCAAAATTGTGTTGTCTCTTTTATGTTCTGTTAAGCATTTTGATCTCATTTCAAGCAGTTTAAGTGTAGTTAAGAAGTGATTTCTTTTCACAATAATCTTTTAAACTTCAGTTTGTCCTTATTAAGTATCATCTCAACACATTTGGCTGAGATAATTGGGTATTGATTATCTTTGCTATGTCATTTGCAGTTCAAATTGGATCTTTATAAACATTTGAGACTTTTTAATGGCTATTGTTTGCTCACCTTGCATGCATAGTTTTATTCTGGGGGTTGGTTCACTGTGCTGAATTTGGGCTCAACTTACAAGAAAACAGCAGTTCAGTGATAAAGCAAGAGCACTTCCACTGCTTCTTCAACTCTTTCTATTTTTTCTTCTTGAATTCTAAACCAGATAAGGAATTCTTAAGCTTGTCTTCACTTGGGGTCACTTGGCTTTAGAACTTTGTGAGGATGGATGATCACAGCATGCTGCTCCCTAATTCTTTTTTTTCCCTTGGGCAGAGCAAACTACTAATCATTATTTCCAAAAATAATGGAAATCTTATCCTTGCTTTTTCCATATGCATGTGTAAGCACACTTTAATTTTTTAATCTCTATTACTTGTATTTATTTTAGTTTGCTATGAGTATTTTTGTTGAGTTCTCAACCATACAGAAGAATAAATCAACATGACAATTACTTGTAAATATTCAATATTTTAAGAGCTTTGAATATCTATGATTCTCTTCATAAAAATCTTACCATATAGTCCCTAGAAGAAAGAAAAGAATAAATATTTTTTATGCATGATGGCATCTGAAATGAAGACAAGGATTTGGAGGTCAAAGGAACAGAATTCAAGTACTAACTCTGGCCTTTCTGTATTACTTTGCATATGTCACTTAGTTACTCAGACTTCGAGTTGTCTCATCTATAAAATAGTGACATACTAATACCTATTTCAGAATTGTCATGAAAATGAAATGTTATGGCAAAGTATTTTGACAACTTTAGTAAACTATATCAAAGCCCTCAAATGATTTAGATTCTGTATGAGTAAAGGGCACAGAAACTGAATGGAGACTAATACTAGCTTGGAAATTGCTGGTTACTCTTCCCAACATTTAATAGATATAATACGGAAAATTCAGAGGCATGCGCTGAGTATATTTGAAGTGGTTGGATTTGTTTCTGAGTAGAATTGGAACTTAAAAATAAGTCTTCAGAGATGGGTAAAATTTGTAATGGAAAAGAGGAATCTTCCAAATGTTTCTGCTAGGAAGGAGCAGACTTCATTCATCCATTTATTAAATCTTTTGTTAAGTATTTGTGGAGTTTTAATATAGTCTAGGCACTGTGCTAAAGGATACCATGGAAGATGGAGTGGCTATGGAAAGAAAAAGATGTTTGACTTTTGTCATATGATATACATTTTAATCTTTGATGAATTAAAAGGTAGTATGCTCTTTATCACAAAATTATTGGGTGAATTTTCAGGTTGTAGTCAATATTATATGAGTCTACACTCTAATTGAAATGTTCCTTGTACATCACTGTTAAATTTGAAGGCAACAAATGCTACCATATTTTACTATATTATCTTACTAAGCTCCTACTCATAATGATTGCCATTTTAAATATAAGGGGTTGTGTTCATAGGCATGTAGTTAATTGTGTTTAATTCTACTTATAATCAAATTAAATAAAAGCTCAATGGAAAGTAAGTCTGTTTTTTTTAAATGCCTGCATTTGTTCAAGATTGTTTAATTAAAAATAATTATTAAGACATACTTGAAATGTTTACTTTTTTAGAAACTAAGTCAAGGATATTTACTCTTTATAATTTAGTTTATGTCTACTTAACTAATTTAAAAAAAATCCTTCAGGAGTCCTAGGGAGCCTATAGAGCACAAAGAGGCTTGCAAATACTCAATTCATTGCTTGTGTGCTGAACTTCATTTAAGGTATTTATCAAATAAACCCATTAAACACTACATTTCTCCAGTTTGGGCTATACTCACAAAGCAGCAAATACAGTAATAAGCTCAGTGAGAAGGAAAGGTATCTTGGTATTTTGTAAGCAAAACAAGTTGATTTTACTTTTTAGCGCATTTCCTTTATGCCATGATTAAATCATTCCCCTAACTCATACACCAGTTGGGGCACCTGGTTCTGCTGCCGAAAGTTCTCACAGAGCAGCATCACACTAAGGAGGGCAGCTTCCTCATCATCTCCCATCCCTAAACTCTGTAACAAAGAGAATCCAGGATTGTCTACCTGCTTTCTGATGTCTGGTAGCCTATGGAAGCTGGTGGAGAGTACAGTGGTGAGAGGCTGTTATTGAGCACAAGGTGATGCCTTATTAGGAAGTGTTAGGAGGTGCTATTGAAAGAACATAGGTTAGGGATAAGGGAACAACAGCAATATTTGGAAGGTCACTCACTAGTTCAACTACTTGGGTCATGCCCAGTGATCCCAGAATATACAGTTTCCCTCATAGAAGGATTAGGAGAGATAGGTTTATTCATTCATTCATTCATTATTTATTATTTATTTATTCATTTATTCATCCATTCAAGCAGCAAATAATTCATGAATGCCAAACACCATACCCATTTCTACACTGTGCCAGTAAAGTAGAGAATAAAATCAACATCATCTCTGCCTTCATGGGGCATATAGTCTAGGAGGAAGGCAGACATTAAGTAGAAATTTTGGAAGACTAATATATAATTGCAATTTGTGATAACGGTTATGCTGGAAAACTCTAAGCTGTAAGGTGGAACCATATTTTGGGACCTTATTAGATTAAGGTGTCAGAGTAATCCCTTATTATCTCAAAAAGTGATATTATAATGAAGACTGGAAGGATGATTAAGAATTATTCAGATAGGTGCACAGGGTGTCTGGGTGGCTCAGTTGGTTAAGCATCCAACATTTGATTTCAGCTCAGGTCATGATCTTATGGTCATGAGATCAAGCCCTGCTTGGGATTCTTGCTCTCCCTCTATATCTGTCTCTCCTCTGCATGCATGTGCTCTCTCTCACACGCACACTCTTTCCTTCTATCAAAATAAATAAACATTTAAAAAAAACATTATTGAGATAGATTAGAAGGAGGACTCATTTACCATTATATGCAGAGACCCAGAGATAGGAATGAGTTTTAAGTGCATATTCAAGGCACTTAGATGTACTAGTGGCAGAGCTCCATAGTTGAAAACCATCGTTGTATGAAAAAGTGTTTTGGTTAATGTTTATTTGGAGAGAAAGAGAGAGAGAGACAGAGACAGAGACAGAGAGAGAGAGAGAGACAGAGACAGAACTCACATGAGTGGGGGAGGGGCAGAGAGAAAGAAGAGAGAGAATCCCAAGCAGGCTGTGCTGTAAGTGTGGAGTTCCACACGGGGCTCAATCTCATGAACCATGATCTGAGCTGAAATCAAGAGTCAGATGCTCAACAAATTGAGCTATCCAGGTGACCTGAAAAAGTGTGTTTCTGCAAAGAGGCTCCTATGAGGCCACTGTGAACCAGTTCTTGGTTGAGGAGTTTGTTCATTTGTCTCTAAAGACCCTCATGTGGAATATTTCTTCAAGATTTTACTTCCTTGCTCTTATTGACTAATTCTGAACTCTTCAGTGGAGAACTATTTTTACCAATTATGTGCTAATTGGGAACTTCTAGGCTGCTGCACTATCTAATACAGTAGTCACATGTGGCTATTGAAATTTAAATTTAGAAAATATAAATTCAATAAAATTTCAAAAATCACAAATTCAGTTCCTCAATGACACTAGCCACATATTAACTGCTCAATAATTGAATATGGCTAGCAGCTACTGTCTTAGCACAGATATTGAACATTTCTATCATCACAGAAATTTCTATTGCACAGTTCATGTAGTAGCTAATAGCCTGGGCTCTTGAGTCAGACATATCTGGATTTAAATCCTGAATTTTGCACTTACTAAATGATGCTAAGCAAGTTACTTAACATCTCTGAAACTCAGGTTAACCATGAATAAAATAAGAATGACATAGATAATGTATGTACAAGTAATCTAACATAGCACCTGGCACATAATGGGCATTTTAGAAATACTTACACCTAATGACTCTATTCTCTTAACCAAACACCTCTGTCTTCCAGTGACTCAGGCATTCTCCCTCATCTTCCTCCTTCCAGTATAAATTCATTGCAACCATATCTGCACCCACGTTTCACTTTCTTTTCCAGCCAGTCATACTCCCAAACCAAATCACAATTCTAGATTAATCGAAACTTGTTCTCCCTTCCAGCTCAGTCTGCCAAACCTTGTTGGAGCAAATCATTTCACTATTGAGAATATTGGCTTTATCAGTGGGCAGCCCCCTGGTTCATCTGGTGGACTACCAGAGAACTTGGCAAGGATTTGACAATATAACTTTGGCTAATCTTCATTTTTGATGGCACCTGTTGTAACTGCAATCCCTTCACCTTTGTATCAGCAAATGGCTATATCCTGGAATGACTTCACTGAACATCCTTCCCCTGTATCTCCAAAGGTATATTTTTTATTTATAGGGGTTCCCAAAACCCAGTATCAGGATCAGTGTAAGGCCACTTTAGAAGTTTTTGATTAATGTTAAAAATATATCTACTTGGACCTGACCCCTGCCTACTGAAAGAAAATCTTTAGTAATGGGAATGGGGGGAATGTATACTTGTTTAAAGGTGCTTTTATGACTTAAGTTTGGGGGACACACCAAGAGAGCTGTAGATGCCTATGTTCATAATCTCTGATTGCTTTTTCACACTCTTTAATATTAATGTGGCTGTCCCTGTTTCTTCCCAGCAGTTTACATGTAAGCTGCACTTTTCAGAGCTCTTCAATGAGTTGTTAGAGCATCTGTCTTGCCTGTGGTCATCACACTTAATCTGTCCTTGCTGACACTGTTAACATACTCCACACTGGCCACTTGCCAAGTTTGAAAGTAGCAAGAAAAACTCCTTTGTTGTGTCCTGGCTGTGCTCCAAAGCTTCATTTTTGGTCTTTTTGTCTGACCATTTAATGCAAACTGTAGATCATAAATGATACCAGTGGAAGAGTTCAAGTAGCCAAGAGTGTAATCTCAGGAAGATGGAAGTCTCACAGTTATGTAACAGTTTGGACATAAATATTGCTCTGTAAACTTTTTTTTTTTTTTTTTTTACAAATAGTTTATTGTCAAATTAGTTTCCACATAACACCCAGTGCTCATCCCCACAAGTGTCCTCCTCCATGCCCATCCCTCCTCCTCCCCACATCCACCAGTCCTCAGTTTTTGTCAGCATTCAAGAGTCTCTCATGGTTTGCCTCTCTCCCTTTCCCCCACCATTTCCGCCCTTCTTCTCCCCCTTGGTCCTCTGTTAAGTTCCTCCTAATCGTCCTATATGTGCACACATATGATATTTGTCCTCTGCCTGACTTATTTCGCTCAGCATAACACCCTCAGGGTCCATCCATGTTGCTACATATGGCCAGGTTTCATTGTTTCTCATTGCCATGTAGTATTCCATGGTATAGATAAACCACATCTTCTTGATCCATTCATCTGTTGATGGACACTTAGGCTCTTTCCAGGTTTTAGCTATTGTGGAGAGTGCTGCTATGAACATTGGGGTCCATGTGCTCCTATGCATCAGCATTTCTGTATCCCTTGGAAAAATTCCTAGCAGTGCTATTGCTGGGTCTTAGGGGAGTTCTATTGTTAGTTTCCTGAGGAAACTCCACCCTGTTTTCCAGAGGGGCTGTACCAGTTTACATTCCCACCAACAGTGTAGGAGGGTGCCCATTTCTCCACATCCTTGCAAGTATCTAGAGTTCTCTGATTTGCTCATTTTAGCCACTCTGACTGGCATGAGGTGGTATCTCAGTGTGGTTTTGATTTGTATTTCCCTGATGAGGAGCAATGCTGAGCATCGTTTCATGTGTCTGTTGGCCATCTGGATGTCCTCTTTGGAGAAGTGTCTGTTCATATCTTCTGCCCATTTCTTCACTGGGTTGTTTGTTTTCGGGCGTGTAGTTTGGTGAGTTCCTTGTAGATTCTGGATATCAACCCTTTATCTGATATGTCATTTGCAACTATCTTTTCCCATTCCGTTGGTTGCCTATTAATTTTCTGGGTTGTTTCCTTGGCTGTGCAGAAGCTTTTAATCTTGAGGAGGTCCCAACAGTTTATTTTTGCTCTTGATTCCCTTGTTTTTGGGGATGTGTCAAGTAAGAAGTTGCTGCGGTGGAGGTCAAGGAGGTTGTTTCCTGCTTTCTCCTCTAGGGTGTTGATAGTTTCCTGTCTCACGTTCAGGTCCTTTACCAATTTTGAGTTTATTTTTGTGCATGGTGTGAGAAAATGACCTAGTTTCATTCTTCTGCATGTTGCTGTCCAGTTCTCCCAACACCATCTGTTAAAAAGGCTGTCTTTTTTTCCATCGGATATTCTTTCCTGCTTTGTCAAAGACTAGTTGGCTGTATACTTTTGGGTCCACTTCTGAGTTCTCAATTCTCTTCCATTGGTCTATGTGTCTGTTTTTGTGCCAATACCATACTGTCTTGATGATGACAGCTTTGTAGTAGAGGCTAAAGTCTGGGATGGTGATCCCTCCCATTTTGGTTTTATTTTTCAGGATTACTTTGGCTATTCGGGGTCTTTTGTGGTTCCATACAAATTTTTGGATAGTTTGTTCTAGTTTTGAGAAGTATGCTGGTGCAATTTTGATTGGAATTGCATTGAATGTGTAGAGTGCCTTAGGTAGTAATGACATCTTAACTATATTTATTCTTCCTATCCATGAGCATGGAATGTTTTTCCATTTCTTTGTGTCTTCTTCAATTTCCTTCATAAGTTTTCTATAGTTTTCATCATACAGATCTCTTGTATCCTTGGTTAGGTTTATTCCGAGGTATTTTATGGTTTCTTGTGCAATTGTGAATGGGATCAGTTTCTTGATTTCTCTTTCTGTTGCTTCATTGTTGGTGTATAAAAATGCAACCGATTTCTGTACGTTGATTTTGTACCCTGCAACTTGGCTGAATTCTTGGATCAGTTCTAGTAGGCTTCTGGTGGAGTCTGTCGGGTTTTCTATGTAGGGTATCATGTCATCTGCGAAGAGCGAAAGTTTGACTTCCTCTTTGCCAATTCTGATGTCTTTGATTTCCATTTGTTGTCTGATGGCTGATGCTAGGACTTCCAGCACTATGGTAAACAGCAGTGGTGAGAGTGGGCATCCCTGTCGTGTTCCTCATCTCAGGGGGAAAGCTCTGAGTTTTTCCCCGTTGAGGATAATGTTAGCTGAAGGCTTCTCATAGATGGCTTTGATGATGTTTCAGTAGGTTCCTTCTATCCCAACTTTCTCGAGAGTCTTTATTAAGAAGGGATGCTGTATTTTGTCAAATGCTTTTTCTGCATCTATTGACAGGATCATATGGTTTTATCTTTTCTTTTATTGATATGATGTATCACATTGATTGATTTGCGAATGTTGAACCAGCCCTGTAACCCAGGAATGAATCCCACTTGATCTTGGTGGATGATTCTTTTGATATGCTGCTGGATTCGATTTGCAAGGATCTTGTTGAGAATTTTTGCATCCGTATTCATCAAGGATATTGGCCTGTAGTTCTCTTTTTTTGCTGGATCTCTGTCTGGCTTGGGAATCAGTGTGATGCTGGCTTCATAAAATGAGTCCAGGAGTTTTCCTTCGCTTTCTATTTTTTGGAATAGCTTGAGAAGAATTGGGATTAATTCTGTTTTAAATGTCTGGTAGAATTCCCCAGGGAAGCCATCAGGTCCAGGGCTCTTATTTGTTGGGAGATTTTTGATCACTGATTCGATTTCTTCACTCGTTATGGGTCTGTTCAGGTTTTCTATTTCTTCCCGTGTGAATTTTGGTAGTGAGTGTGTGTTTAGAAATTTGTCCATTTCTTCTAAGTTGTCCAATTTGTTGGCATATAATTTTTCATAGTATTCCCTGATAATTGCTTGTATTTCCGAGGGGTTGGTTGTAATAAGTCCATTTTCATTCATAATTTTGTCTATTTGGGTGCTCTCTCTTTTCTTTGGATAAGTCTGGCTAGAGGTTTGTCAATTTTGTTTACCTTTTCAAAAAACCAACTCTTGGTTTCATTGATCTGTTCAATTGTTTCTTTCGTCTCTATGTTGTTTATTTCTGCTCTAATTTTTACTATTTCTCTTCTCCTACTGGGTTAGGGTGTTCTTGTAGCTCTGCCTCTAGTTTCTTTAGGTGAGCTGTTAGATTTTGGACTTGCGCTTTTTCTAATCTCTTGAAATAGGCCTGGAGAGCAATGCACTTTCCTCTTAGGACTGCCTTTGCCGCATCCCATAGATTTTGAATTGTTGTGTTTTCGTTTTCATTTGTTTCCATATATTTTTTAATTTCATCCCTAATTACCTGATTGGTCCATTCATTCTTTAGAAGGGTGTTCTTTAACCTCCATGTTTTTGAAAGTTTTCCAGACTTCTTCCTGTAATTGATTTCAAGTTTCAAAGCATTGTGATCTGACAGTGTGCATGGTATGATCTCTATTCTTTTATATTTACTGAGGGCTGCTTTATGTCCCAGTATGTGATCAATCTTTGAGAATGTGCCTTGCGCACTTGAGAAGAAAGTAAATTCCCTGGCCTCAGGATGTGAAGTTCTAAATATATCCGTCAGGTCCATCTGGTCCAATGTGTCTTTCAAGTCCATTATTTCTTTAGTGATTTTCTGTCTGGTTGACCTATCCATTGCTGTAAGCGGAGTATTAAAGTCCCCTGCTATTAGCACATTCTTATCTATAAGCTTGTTTCTGTTTGTGATTAATTGTTTTAGATATTTAGGTGCTCCCATGTTCGGTGCGTAGACATTTATGATTGTTAGTTCTTCCTGATGGATGGACCCTGTAATTATTATGCAGTGCCCTTCTTCATCTCTTGTGATTGTCTTTAATTTAAAGTCCAGTATGTCTGATATAAGTATTGCTACTCCGGCTTTCTTTTGATTCCCTGTGGCATGATATATATTTCTCCATCCCCTTACTTTCAATCTGAAGGTATCTTCCCGTCTAAAATGAGTTTCTTGTAGACAGCATATAGATGGATTTTTTTTTTTAATTTCTAGGACAGAGACAGAGAGACAGCGTGAGCAAGGGAGGGTCAGAGAGAGAGGGAGTCACAGATAGAAACAGGCTCCAGGCTCTGAGCTGGTAGTCAGCACAGAGCCCGACGCGGGGCTCGAACCCACGAATCGCGAGATCATGACCTAAGCGAAAGTCGGACGCTTAACCGACTAAGCCACCCAGGCGCCCCTGGATTTTGTTTTTTAATCCATTCTGCTACCCTATGTCTTTTGATTGGAGCATTCAGCCCATTTACTTTCAGTGTTATTATTGAAATATGTGGGTTTAAAGTCTTTGTATCTTTTGCAGGGTTCATGTTTGTGGTGGTGTCTCTGGAATCTTTGTTCCTTGCAACCTTTCCTTCAGAGCATCCCCCTCAGGATTTCTTGTAGGGCTCGCTTCATGGTGACAAATTCTTTCAATTTCTGTTTATTTGGAAAGGTTTTTATCTCTCCTATTTTGAATGACACGCTTGCTGGATAGAGGATTCTTGGCTGCATATTTTTACTTTTCATCACATGGAAGATCTCCTGCCATTCCTTTCTGGCCTGCCACGTTTCAGTAGATAGGTCTGTCACCACTCTGATAGGTTTGCCTTTGTATGTGAGGGCCCTTTTCTCCCTAGCTTCTTTCAAAATTCTCTCTTTGTCCTTGTATTTTGCCATTTTTACGATGATATGTCATGCAGAAGATCGATTCAAGTTACGTCTGAGGGGAGTCCTCTAAGCCTCTTGTATTTCCACATTTACTTCCTTCCCCAGGTCGGGGAAGTTCTCTGGTATAATTTGTTCCAGGACTCCTTCAGCACCTTTCCCTATCTCTTCCTCTTCTGGGATTCCTATGATATGGATATTGTTGCGTTTGACTGTGTCGCTGAGCTCTCGAATTCTTCTTTCATGTTCCTGGATCAGTTTGTCTCTTTTTTGTCAGCTTCTTGTTTTTCTATAATGGTGTCTTCTAAATCACTTATTCTCTTTTCTGCCTCTTCAGTCCGTGCATTGGAGGCCTCTAATTTATTATGTATCTCATTTATCGCATTTTTAATTCTTCATGTCTATTTTTATTTTCCATTCTGTCTGTAGCCATAGTTTCTTTGATGTCCCCTATGTTTTTTTCAAGCCCTGCTATTAATTTTACCATTATTATTCTAAAACCTTGTTCACTTATGCTGCTGATATCTGTTTTGAGCAGTTCATTAGCTGTCATTTCTTCTTGGAGTTTCTTTGGAGGAGAGCTCTTTCATTTCGTGATTTGTTAGCTTTCTGGCTCTTGTTGCTTTTAAAGACCTGTTATGCTCTCTGTTTCTATGAGCGCTGCTCTATCCAAGAAGACTCTTTGACTTTCCAGGGCCTATCCTTTCAGAGATTGTTTTTTGAATGGTATCCCTCGGTCTCTCTTGTTCGGACCTTAGTTATTTTATTTTCCTATTCGTAGTGATATTTGGGACTCTTCACCTTGTGTACTCTAGCTTGTTTCTTGAGGTAGCCCTGGAAAAGAAAACAGACAGACAAACACACAGGGAGCAGGAGTACACAAACGCACAGGCTGATTCAACTAACATGCAAAGCGAGAGAGAAAACGAAAAAGTTAAGAGAAAAGATGGAGGAGGGAGGGCGAATAATAGGGAGTATAAAATACATAAAAGGGTCAAAAAGGGGAAAAGAAAAGGAAAAAAGAAGAAAACCGATGGACAAAGAACGGTTTAAAGCATATACCTGGATTTCCCAGCTACAGTTACATAGCCATGTGTATGCAGTGCTGGTTGAAGAGCATAGAGAAAAAGAGAGAAGGCAGGTCAAGGCGAGGCAGAATTGGAAATAGAATGAAGAGGCAGAAGGGAGAAGAAGCTTTTTTCAAAGAGGTAAAGGGTAGAATATGGTTGGATAGGTGAGAGAAGGATGCTGGAATTATCCAGAGAAACTATATAGTCTAATTACTCCTGAGAGAAATAGCTGAAAAAGTCGGTAGGTGTAGAATTTACATTTACAGAATGGACTTGTGATTGTTTAAGCAAGCTGGCAACCAGAGTTAATCAGGTCAGTGTTTTGGGGAAAAAAGCGAGAAAAGAGAAAGAAGAAGAAAAAAAGAAAGAGAAAAGAAAGGGGAAAAAAAAAGGAAAAAAAGGAAAAAAAAAAAAAGGGAAAAAAAGAAAAAAGAAAAAAAAAAAAAAGGGAGGAGGGCACCTCTCAGGCAGGGATGGGCGTGGCGTGATCCGATGCCTCAGGCGGGGGTTCTGCCTTGGCGGTTGTGGGGAGGAGAGTGACGGTGCTCCAGTCCCTTCTTGCACCCTGCGCTGCAACTCGCTTTTTTGGGCGTGTCAACTCCCCGTTCCGGGGACGCAGCCGAAGTTGGTTGTACTCTTCAACCCAGGCCAGTTCCAATCTCCAAATCCCAGTCCACCGCCCCGCTGAAATTGCCTTAGACACAGCTTCCCAGGAAAACCCCTCGGGCTATTCCAGGCTCCCTGCTGAGTTCTGGGGGTGGAGTCAGAATCGCTGTTTCCTTCTCTGGGTCGGGCTGGCGCGCATGCGCGGGGGCTTGCCTGCCGGGTCCGCGTAGCCCGAGCGAGCCTGCTGGAGTGAGGAAAACTGGGTCCCTCTATGGCTCGTCACCCGAAACACGAACTCACAGGCAAATTTCCCAGTTTTTAGCTCTTTGCCTTCCCTCTCGAGTTCCAGCCAGCCAGGAGCACGGACGCCCGGTGTCAGCGCGGCTCTCTCAGGGGCCCCAGATGCCCTGGGGCTACAATGGCGGCAGGCACGCCACTGCTCTGAAATCCAAACTCCAGGAGCGGCACAAAGAAGCAGTTTGTATGCTCAGCACCCCCTAGGACCAGTTCACGCGAGTGGACCTGGTGTGCAGGTATTTGGCAAGTACGGTCTTTCTATGCACCGAGCGGAGGTTTTTTCCCCCCCGAGCGGAGGTTTTTCTGTTTCGGACTCTCTCCTTTTCTCCTCTCATTCCCCGTAGAGGGTAGAGGGGGATCGCCTCCCACCCTGGAGTCTCCGATCCCGGCCCGATTTTACCTTCCCCGGTTCGCACTCATGTTAGAAGGCTCTCTCAGTGGATTCTGTGTCCTTTTTCTCCCAGTCTCTCAGGTTTTGTAAGGTTTCCAATGGCTTCAGATCTTTTCTGTGTGATGTATGGGCGCGAGTGCAAGTACGGAGCTCCTTACTTCTCCGCCATCTTGCCCTCCAATCGCTCTGTAAACTTTTAACCTATTTTAAAGTGTTTTCTACTGGGCATAAAATTTGGCATTCCAGAGAAAAAAGTACTTTCTATGCTTTAAATTTTTTTTCATCTATTAGTGTGTTATATGTATAAATTTATAGTGACTTTCTTTGGCCCCAGTTAGTTATCTTTTTGGTGGTTCAAAAAACTTAAAATGTCACTGATAGGTACAGCACTGGTGGTATAGTTTTGAGCATAGCTGCCTTCTGAAATGTCTCTGACAGTGGGGTGGCTGGTTGACTCAGTGGGTTCAGCTCAGGTCATGATCTCCTGGTTTATGAGTTTGGGCCCCATGTCAGGCTCTGTGTTGACAGCTCAGAGACTGGAGCTTGTTTCGAATGTCCCTCTCCCCTCTCTGTCCCTCCCCCACTCATATTCTGTCTCTCTCTCTCAAAAATAAATAATAAACATTAAAAAATTAAATAATTAAACAACAAATAGATAAAATTTCACTGATAGAAACATCTCAGTGAAAATAGCTACATGATAAAAAATCAACATGTAATTAGCAAATAAACTTACATACGAATATAGTGTTATATTTATATAAATATCTAATATGTATACTCTTTATACACACACATAGATCAATATAAATATTATTGTGTTTAAGAAGAATGTCATCACTAATTATTCATTACACAGTCAAATCTCAAGTATCAGTCTCCTAGTGGAATTACAATAAATAATCAGACTTGTAGAAATAAGGGATTAGGAAACCAGTAGAAAAAGGGAAAAAGTTGGAGGGTCTTGATTAAATCTCAGTTGAACCATTACTTACCATGTGGCTATGAGCAGGTTACTGACCATATCTGAGCCTTAGTTTCCTGATCATAAAATGACTATTCAGGAAGTTGTTGTAAAGACAAAATGGAATAAATGATAAATGATAATACATTATAAAATAAATTCACTGCTCTTCTTAAGTTCCAAGGGCACTATACAGTTTTGAAATATCTTCTAAATTCTCTAAGAAAGAATACCTTATGTAGCACTTTGGTTAATTTATGGGGATAGAAACTCAATTTTACCCATCTTGGTATCCTTGAAAGATTATCATATAGTAATTCTTAAATCATATTAAGTAAAATGTAGGATACTTTATTAAGTTCTTTATTTCTATAATTGGCAATTCATATGCATGGATGTTTTGGGTTTTTCTAACAATCAAAACGTTTATTTAGCTGGAAGTTCTCTTTTCCTCAACATTACCATCTGCTCTTTTTCTTTGTTAAATAAGGGCCAGTTTTCATATTTTTCCTAACATACTGGACATTTAAAATTTTAGTACGATTTTATTTTTACTTGGGATAATTAGGATAAATAATGACTACATTTATTGAGTTCTCAAATTGTGATGGACACATTGTAAAACATTTACATGTATGTAATCCTCACAACAGTCCTATGAAATGGCTTGTTTTCCCCATTTACTGATGAAAAACTAAGGCACAAAAATCATTCTTTCAGAGATAAAATGAAAGTTTGAACTTAGGCAGTCTGATTCCAGAAACCAGACTCATCATGTTTAGCCATACTCACTTGCTAATATTGCAGAATCTCCTGCAGATCTGCTTGCACTCTCAGAAGGCAACCTTTGGGCACCATGAATCCTGGGGAGACTGACCAGGAGATGCTTGATTCCAGTAGCAACCATATAAGTAAAACTCTCCTGGAGTCCTAGTAGTGCTTCTTGACTTGTTCTATTTAGAAAGAAACAAACAAAAACGCATAATTATATGGAATCAATCTCACATATTCAGTAGTCAAAGATACAAAAGGAAAAATAATAACCCATACAATAGATTCTAATCAGAATAAGTTGTCATTCCTCATCAGAGTATAATTACACTGAGTAAAACTGGTTTTTAAAATCACATCACAATTTTATCTAGACCTTCGTATGTACAGGTTATGTTTATTTTATTTTACTGTTGAGCTTGTAAATACTAGTGAATAATTATTTGTTCATTTAAAATTATTATTAGACCTAATTTTAATTTGTATATTTGCTGAAATATGTGACAAAATTTTGCATTGAATTAATTCAAGAGTCATAGACAAGAAAATTTTATATAATTTAGTTTATATAGCTAATCCTTATGGTGAAACTGTAGGGACAGGCCTGAAAGCTAATTTTCCTCTCACAAACAGTGCTAGAGTAAATTATGTCTTAAATCCTTCAGGTTTTTGCTTTGTTCCCTGTCATTGTATTGCTATAACATCAAGAGAAATAATTCTTTTTCTCATTTGAAATGAATTTCAAGTGAAACGAAGGCCCATGTTACCATCACATACTAAAAAATATTTTCTTGTACTTTATATACAAAGGCAGATACATTGGACCATACATGGACACATATATACACACACACAGAAGCCCCTACAAATAAATGGATTAATTTCAGAAAATATATTGAAAAGTGTTTTTAAGAACCAGTGACCATTTATAAGAATAGTGTTATGTTACTACCCCACTACAAAAGAGTATTTATCTCACATAATACATCATTTTAAATAATGCTTTTATGGGATGGTCCTCTCCCAATTTTGCCCTCTAGACAAAATCTATTTATGTCTAGAAACATAATCTTTTGTACCACTAGCCCTAGGAGATCCTACACTACCATCACCTATAATAGCCATGTTGTTTTCAATGGTCAGGAGTTATCAAAACCAGTGACAGACCACTGGAATGTAAGCTTTTGGCCAGGAGTTATCAAAACCAGTGACAGACCACTGGAATGTAGATGTTAAGAAGCTATGTTTTTATTTTAGAAATGGTAATAAATATCATGGTTTTGTTCTGAATTTTGAAATTCTGAGCCCTCAGTAGTTTTTTAGGGTTATCAAAATGAGTAAACTATGTACTAGTGACACAAAACTATAAAGCTTACTGAAACCAAAAATTACTGTCCACAAAGTATGTGTTATAAATTATGCTAACCCAACTCGCCTTTAATTCATTTATTGTTATTATCTAGTTGTCAGCATTGCTATGTTGCTAGTAGCTGAGAAGTTACACTGGGGATTAGAATTTCAGTACACAAATTTGGGGATGGAGAACACATTCAGTTCATAACAACCTGTAACTGGAGAATGGGTATATGAATTTTGTCCACATGGCATTTTTAATTTTTTTTTTTTTTAATTCAGAGCTCCTTGGAAAAGTCAAGCACTCTCCAGTTACCACAGTCCCTGCCTCCCCTTACTGTCTTATTCCTTGACAGACACTTAATAAATAGTGTTGTCTACCAAGCCTTAATTAAATACTTGAATTATTGACTCTTGATTTAGGCCATTTGGAGAGTCAAAATTTATTAAGATTTTGGTATTAAATTTAGTTTTGATTTTCTCTTATAGGATGGAGAACCTAATAAGGGGAAGGAATCCCCCACAATATCAGAGAAGTCCTTGTAAAGAAGTTCGTGCAGCACTTCGGAAGAGGCCTGAAGAAGAGTGTAAGTATGTTTAATAGGGTTATGTTCTAGATAGCGTTTGGTGAGTGACATTTACAAGAAAGGATTAACTTT